>CAUJNA010003570.1:0-187500 GCA_963377175.1 Effrenium voratum
GCACATGTGTGGCACATGTGTGGCACATGTGTGGCACATGTGTGGCACATGTGTGGCACATTTGTGGCACATGTGTGGCACATGTGTGGCACATGTGTGGCACATGTGTGGCACATGTGTGCATGGCACATGTGTGGCACATTTGTGGCACATGTGTGGCACATTTGTGGCACATGTGTGGCACATTTGTGGCACATGTGTGGCACATGTGTGGCACATGTGTGGCACATGTGTGGCACATTTGTGGCACATGTGTGGCACATTTGTGGCACATTTGTGGCACATTTGTCGCACATTTGTGGCACATTTGTGGCACATGTGGTGCATGTGGTGCATGCGGTGCAAGTGGTGCATGTGGTGCATGCCGTGTAGGTGGAAACAAATGAGACATGTAAGACTCGAAGACAAATCAGGCACATCAAACACAAGAGACATTGAATGAAATCCCAACACAGCGAGCCTGCAGGCTTCAGCAAGGATGTCCCCTACCAAGCTGTGTGGCTCCTCGTCCCCGCAAACCGTGAAGTGAGTCGTGAGTCGCGCCGTCACTCGCATTCAAATCCTTCTCGTCACATGCCGCGCTTCTGGTGGACGAAACATCTGGATCGTCAGGGACCGCGCTGTGCCATGCCGCCTCAACACAAAGCGTGCCATGTCCTCCATGGACAGATGCTACGAGCCCAGAGCCAAAGGAGTCTGTCTCAGCTCACCTCGAAGCCCAGCGCAATCTGGAAAACTGGAAAACTTCAACCGACTCAGCAACCCGCCGGGAGAATCAAACGTCGCTCGCCTCGAGAGCAAGTTAGCTTCCACGCCGCGAATCGCGAACGGGGCCACATGAACGTTTCGCCCCTCCCTCTGGGCTCCCGCGCGGAAGGGCAGCTTTCAAGCCTGCGCATTTGCCTGGCAGGCTTGAAGCAAGGTCAAGGCAAAGCATCGGTAACAGGCCTCATATTGAATGCTTCAATGCTTCAAAAAGATGCTGCAGCATGACTGTCGCCAACGCAACTTCTGTGATGGTGTGCAATCGCATTCTGCAAAGACTTTCTGTACTCTGTCCAACTGCAAAGTTGTAGGTCAACATGCTGGTGAAGAACAAATCAAACTGAAGCGCAAACGCGCACGCACAAACCACAAGGTGGTACAGACAAGGTGATGTATCTGACCAAGGAGACTCTGGCCAAAAAAGGCAGGCGAGAAACTGGCACAGGCAAGGGGGGCGGAAGGTGGGGCAAAGCTCCCTCACTGGCACGCCTTCCAGCACCTGTTGCGTCAACATGAGCTCTTGCAGGAGGTAGTGCCTGACATTGGAATGCAAAAAGCAGACCCAACTCCTTTGAGAACAAAACAAAAAGAGATTACAATGCGCATCAAAGAAGCAAACAATCATAGAGCTGCATAGAGCTGACAAAGCTGCACAGAGCCCCGGGCCAGGCGCTGCTGCGGCTGTGGGTGGCCAGGTCTTCCGCCAAGGACCTCAACTGAAAGCAAGGCCTTCCGAGGCCCCCGGGCCCCCGGGGCGTTTCGGGGCGTTTGGCCCTTCGCAGCCTCCTGAGCTGCTCCACCATGGCCAGCTCCTCGCCTGTGCGAGCTCCAAGTGAAGGTCCAGAAAGTCCGGGGGGAAATTGGTTGGCCTTTTGCCAGGGAACGGCTACCGTTATGTTGGGGGAAGATATGGGGAAGATACTTTTGGTTTTGGCAAAGCGCGGTGCCGCGGGAGGGTGCTTGTGCCCCTCAGCCTCTGTTGGGCGAATTCGCAAAGTCTGAGGCTCTGAGCTTGTCGCTCAGTCTCCTCATTCCTTAAATTGACCTCTACATCTCTACATCATCTCTCTCTGAAACCGCGTGCGTTGTGCGCGCCTTGCTGGCTTTGCCTAGCTGTACATCGGCCTGAATCACCAGCCCAAACACATGCGGTAGGCGGCACGGGCCGCCCGGCAGCGCTCCGCGCTGGCTACGAAGCACCGGCCATCAGCGTCCAGCTCCTCCTCGTGTTCCGTGCAGCGGTATGGGCAGCGCGCAGAGACCTGCGAAAAATACTCGCAAGCAACCGAGCAACGGGCGTGAAGCCCAATAGAGGACCCCTTGGTGGGCATCCTTTGCAGGGATCCTTACATTATACACCTGAGCATTGCCTTGCAATGGTGGTTTCCCTTTATTTTGGTCGAAAAAGCCATGTTTCAAATGGGCAAAATGTATCTTCTAAGGAGCCCTGCTTTAGGAGAGGATTTGTGGCCAGCAGAATCGGGTGTCCATTCACCAGGTTTTCTCGAAATGAGAACCATCAGCTGATCGCCCGCCTGGAACCATCGCTGCAAGCAGCTCGCATGGAAGTCGTGGCCGCAGGGAAGGGTGCAGCCCCCCTGAGAAATCTCATCTAAGCAAATTGGGCAACACGGGCGCTGTGGCTCCTCCTCCTTGCGGAAACGTCTCACAGCCAGCGCGACCAGCGCAAGCGCCGCCAGCAGGGTGATCCCCAGGCCAAGCAGCTCTCTCGCGATCATGGCAACGGGGCTGAAGAAGAGAACCAACTTACGAGGGCCATGTGGTGTCATGGCTCAGGATATGCCAACGGCGATTCAGCCTTCCTGTTTGTATGTGCGACCAACGGCTTATTTATTTTGGTTCAGGCTGTTGCTCGCCGCACCTGAGCTAAGGAAATGGCGCTTTGGCGGCGGTGCATCTGCTGCGCTGACATGACTGCACTCCACTCGGTTGAGCTGCCAGCCGGGGTGCAGTCCCTTGGACATCTTCTTCTGACACCTCACATCAGCAACAAGTTGAGTAACAAGTACACCCGGCATCACCGGCATCACCCTGAGACCCACACTTCTGAAGCATCCGCGCCTTGCTGTGGCTGCCCCCAAGCCCAAGGAGTGCGGTTCAGAAGGCACGCGCCAGATCACTGCAGAGCCCGATGTTGCATTGGGCCTGGAGGAAACACATGTGCAAGTGCCGACACCATCCGAAACCATCCGAAACAACTCTAAATCCTAGTCCCCGGCCGGGACGGAGCTGCTGAGTGCGCTGAGAGCGTTGATTTAAGCTTCCAAGTTGCCGCAAGAGAGACGACACGCAAACCGAGGCCAAGGTGTCGGCCGGCGCCATGGGAATTGGCCAGGTCCAGCCGCCTCAGCGACTCCGCGGCTTCTCGAACGCTCGCGAGTTGACGTCTCACGCCTGTCGGCACTGGCGCCGCCGGCGCTGGCGGCGGGCGGCCGGCGCGGGCGGCGCGGGCGGCGCGGGCGGCGCGGGTGCCCAGGGTGCCGGGCCAGGCCGGGCCTCCGCCGCGCTCGCAAACGCCGACCAAATCTCCGAGTCCGAATCTTTCGGAGAGCTTGATCCCTGCCTGCAATACAGGCCTCAGAGTGCACACAGGCAGAACAGGGTGGAAAATGCGCGTGCTGAGTCACAGCGTACTTGTGCCGCTGGCGCTAGCTTGTTGGTAGCCTCCCAACGTAGCTATCAGGAAAAGGGGGTACGCAGCAAGGTCTGTATTGGAGTGACGCAAGGGTTGATGCTTTGGCGTGGCAAAGCTCGGGCCAAAGATGGGCTTGGGATACCAAGGCCAATGAGCTTTCGGCCACCTTCCAAAGTGTGACTGTGATGCTAAGCCAGCGCCCGTCGCCAAGCTTGCCAGAGAATTGGAGGCGCGCGTATCAGCCAGGCAAACAAACCATTCAACAAGAGCAAGGCGGCGATCAACAGCAAACGCTAATTTGACTATGGAGAACGTCTAGAAGCAGAGAGTTCAAGCATTCGAATGGCACTTTCTAAGAAGCATTCCAAGCAAAAAGAGCAAGGCTACTGTCGTGCAAGCAGAGACAAAATTGCAAACGAGCACTTCGCGTAATCCCATGCAACGCCTCTGCTTGTCTGTTCAGTCACCAGTCTGGCTTGCCAGCAAGTGGGGTACACGGCCCACTGCCTTTCACCAGAGAAACTAATCAATGATTGGTGACTCAGTGGAAACACTTTACTGTGAAACAGGACAGTGGGAACACATGCTTGGATTCTGGCACATGCCCGCACAGTTGAGCGTCCCTTTACCCGAAAACCAAGAGGTGACACGGTACCGCCTGATCAAACTCTTGAACCCGCACGCCCCGCTTCCGACTCTATCTCCCTTGCCAAACTCCAGCCTGCCAGTCTCACATCCTCCCGGCTCACGTCGCTGCGGGGCGAGCTGGGGCTGGGGCACCTGTCAGCTGGGCCAAAGTGGAGACTTTCAGTTCCGTGAGGTCAGCGCCAAGTAGAACCTGCTCGGCTTGCTGCCTCCGGCCACAGTTCCATTTCTCGCAACGCAACCGGGAACCAACCCAGCCCGAAAGGCCTCCGGCGAAACCACCGGGACGCCGGACACGTACATGGGCAAAAACTTGGACCCCACCTGGGGCTTCAGAGACTTCAAAACAGAATGCTACCCATGCTACCCCCCCCCCTTCTTGATCCAATATTTTGGGGATCGGAGATGTCTAAGTCAACATGTACGTTGCGCATAAATCACCTCAGCACGGCGCGCGCAGCCAGCCGTCGCCCTCATCCAGGCCCAGGACCGTGCTGCCCCAGGCCGCCACGGCGCCCGGCAGCAGATCCTCGACCGGAAAGATACATCGGGGAGTCGCTGTCTCTCGCTCCCTGTCAGCCTGTCTCCTCTTGTTGGGCTGGCTTTGTTGGGCTGTTGGTTTTGTTGGGCTGTTGGGTTTAATATCTAAGGGTATAAGCTGCTTGTCGCTTTCAAAGGGAAGCCGAAAGAAAAACCACATACAGGTACGAAATATACTTGAGGATTGAAAGGCGCCACAAATTACTGCCGACTAGAAGAAAATAACATGAGTACTAGAAATCAAGTCCGTTATCTCTCGTCTATAGACATATGCTATAAAGCGAAATATCTCTCTCTCTCGCACTTCCTTTACCCGTCAAGCAAGGAAAAACAAAGAAAATGACAAGACACAACACCCAAAGGCAAAACAAACACTAGTGCAATAGCTTAGAGTCCTGTCCAGACAATAATGGCTATGAAAATGCAGTGGTTTGCGCAAGACTCTAGGCCTTGTTTGCCCCCGTTTGACGCGAGCAGCGCAGAGCGCGAAAAGAGAAAAGTCAAGTGAGCTCTTACGGACTCTGTGCCTTGTTTCCCCCCGTGAGACACGAGCAGCTCAGAGCGCGAAAAGAGAAAAGTCAAGCGAGCTCTTGCGGACTTTGGCTCTTGTGTCCCCCAGTTTGACGCGAGCAGCTCAGAGCGCGAAAGAGAAAAGTCAAGTGGGCTCTTACGGACTCTGGGCCTTGTTTCCCCCAGTGTGACGCAAGCAGCTCTTAGCGCGAAATGAGAAAAATGAAGTGAGATCTTACAGACTCTGGGCCTTGTTTCCCCCAGTGATACACGAGCAGCTCAGAGCGCGAAAAGAAAAAGTCAAGCGAGCTCTTGCGGACTTTGGCTCTTGTGTCCCTCAGTTTGACGCGAGCAGCTCAGAGCGCGAAAAGAAAAAAGTGAAGTGAGCTCTTACGGACTCTGGGCCTTGTTTCCCCTAGTGTGACGCAAGCAGCTCGGAGCGCGAAACTTGTTTCCCCCCGTGAGACACGAGCAGCTCAGAGCGCGAAAAGAAAAAGGTCAAGCGAGCTCTTGCGGACTTTGGCTCTTGTGTCCCCCAGTTTGACGCGAGCAGCTCAAAGCGCGAAAAGAGAAAAGTCAAGTGGGCTCTTACGGACTCTGGGCCTTGTTTTCCCTAGTGTGACGCAAGAAGTTCGGAGCGCGAAATGAGAAAGCTCTTACGGACTCTGGGCCTTGTTTCAGACACGAGCAGCTCAGAGCGCGAAAAGAGAAAAGTCAGGCGAGCTCTTGCGGACTTTGGCTCTTGTGTCCCCCAGTTTGACGCGAGCAGCTCAGAGCGCGGAAAGAGAAAAGTGAAGTGAGCTCTTACGGACTCTGGGCTTGCTTCCCCCAGCGTGACGCAAGCAGCTCAGAGCGCAAAATAAGAAAAGTCAAGTGAGCTCTTACGGACTCTGGGCCTTTTTTTCCCCAGTGTGACGCAAGCAGCTCAGAGCGCGAAAAGAGAAAAGTCAAGCGAAATGTTACGGACTCTGGGCATTATTTCCCCCAGTGTGACGCGAGCAGCTCAGAGCACGAAAAGAGAAAAGTCAAGTGAGCTCTTACGGACTCTGGGCCTTGTTTCCCCCAGTGTGACGCGAGCAGCTCAGAGCGCGAAAAGAGAAAAGTCAAGCGGGCTCTTACGGACTCTGGGCCTTGTTTCCCCTAGTGTGACAAACTCCTGTGGCTTGCACGGAAATGAATTCTCAGTCTCATCAAAGCCCACGCTCCTCATCTTTAGTCATCTCTATTTGTTTCACGCGCCACGCTTGGTGCGTCTTGCCTGCATGCACTTGCTGCGCCGGAAGCCAAGGCCTGCAAATCATGCGAGAACGGATCCGAATGCGACTCAAAGGGGCGTGCCGATTGAGTCAGCCCGCAGAAAGCCGTTGTCCACGCGGAACGCTTGTCCTTTGTAGTCCTGGGCACTTTGTCCAAATCTCCGAGCCCAGCTGGTAACAGTGGGCTCCCTGCTTCGCATATCTGCGACTCGCTGCCTACCCGTCAACATTTCTACCCGCCCGGCCCCTGCAAAGCGTCCGAATGGTGGCTTTTGCACATAGAAACGCCCTCGTTGGATCACTCAACCACAAAAGCTCCTGCCTGAGCGCACTTCGCTCAGCCTGCCAAGGAGCCTAAGCCCTAAGCCACTGAACTCATCCAAAGGCCTGCTGTGCAGCTTGTAGAGGTGCGCCTGGACTGCCAGATCTTGGCAAGTTCTGAGCAGATGCGACCCGGGAAGCCGGGCAAAGGCCTCAGGTCGCAGGCTGCCCAGCTCCTGCGGTGAGCAAGTCTTGGGTCGAGTGAAATCAAGGAAATCAAGGGCTTTGATTCGAGTGAAATCAAGGGCTTTGTCCCATGGCTTTCGTGAGAAAGTGCGCTGGTTGCCTCCGCCGATTTTCCATAGGCCTGCTGTGGGCAAAAAAAGAAAAGAAATCTGCGCGCCAAGGCTGGCACCGGGGGCCTCGGCCTCGATCGGTCGGGAGAAAAGCGACCGCTTCCCTGGAATTCCACTGAAGTCTCGTGTCGCAGATGATTTCACTGTGGGCCCCGCATGCACACCTGGCAAAGGGACACCCACGCACCAAAACTAAATTGCACGCGTCACAGCACCGACTATGAAAGCGACTTGCTCCTTGCTAGCCGGCCTCAGCACCAAAGCATTAGCCGCATGTCGATGGGCGATGAATTGGATGCTGCCGCTATAAGGTCTGCTGGGACTAAGGATGGTTGAACTTGCACAGTACGTTAAGTAGGCCAAAGATGTCGACTGAAAGAGCGTCTTGCAATGATTGCCTGATGAGCCAATGGCTGAAGAGCATTGCCTATGCCTAGTCATCTGCAAGAAAGCCAAACGTTAGGAACAGACTTGAAGATTGTTAACACGACTTGCCAAACACTGGCACTATGAAGGAACTGGTTCATGCATGTTCATGCGAGTTCTAAGCGGTTGGGCTGGACGTGCAGACATCCGGGCCGGATTTTGCAACTCAGCTCGGTGGACCGGCATTCGCATCGGCGGTCTCCGCAGCAGCGGCGGCATCCGCAGCTCCCGCTGCATCTGCCACACTCTTCCGCGCGGGCGCGCCTTCGCTGACAGAAGCTCTGGATGGTTTGCGCACCCCCTCCGCAGCGATGATGCGCGCCAACCTCGGCAGAAAAAGAAAGCAAACCTGGAGTTCGATACCTTGGCCACACTTCCGAGACGCATGCTTCTGCGTGACGGCTACCGTGCTGAGATTATGCTAGCCGACTCTCCTAGGGTCAGTGAAACTTCCCTTACTTGAGGGCCTTGGTCACCAGGTCCAAGTGGCTCCACCTTGTGAATCTTGCCCTCTGCTCCGGCAGCGGCCATCATCTGCGCCACCTGCTCGTCCGTGATGTCCCCGCAGCCCAAAGCCCGCAGGCCTTCCTTGAGCTCGGTGGGACTGACGAAGCCGTCCTGCGTCAATCAACTTGATCCCAGGGCGAGACACGAATTCGACACTTCGAAGGCCATTTCGGCAACACTCCGACACTTTCTCCAGGCCCTTTCCGCCAGCTGTTTGTGCCTTTCTTTGCCTCCGAAAGCTTTGGAGCGAGGCGTGTGTCGAAGTTGTCTTGAGACTTCACCTTGCGCGGCTGTGATGGCCGTGGCCACCCAACAAGAGTTTGGCCCTTGGAGTGACGAGCCCCTTCAAACCTGGAAATCAAACACTGCCATGTAGAGTCCACAGCACTGAGTCCCTCGCGTAGACCCGCCTCAGAAAGGGGATTGTCAGATTGTCCGGTTCCGTGACTTTGGGCAGCGCTTCAAAGAGCTGTGAACAGAATGGAGTCGTCAAGGGTTCGCAAAGGCCGCTTTCTGCTTTGGAGGGCTTCAAGCTGCCATGGTTCGGCCATACGAGTCTCGGGATCTAAAGTCAACGGGAAAAGGGCGGTTTTCATTGGCGTTTTGTGGGCCATCCTGTTTGATGCAAGGTTCATGTCGTGTTTGCTCATGGGTGTTATTGCCACTTGTCCATCTGCGACTGGCGGTGGGTTTTGTTTGGTGGCTGTTGGTGGGTTCTGTTTGATAGTGGCTGGTGTTGGGTAAACGGATGGTTTGGGAAGCTCGATGATTGGTTTGTCTATCAGGGAAACGGTGCATGTGTTTTTGGAGTGTGTAAACAGATGTTTGAATACCTTCTGTCCCAACCAGAGTTTCTGTAGGGACAAATTGCAGCCTCGGGATGAAAAGCAGAATCACAGCTGGAAGCCGAGTTTTCTCTTCCCTCTGCCCGCCTTTTGTTTCCGAGTGTGTTGCGTCTTTTAGAGTGTTTTTTTGGATTTTTTTGGCGTGTCCTTGTTCTTGTCCAGGGTCTCAAAGACGTGATCCAGCTCCCATTTGGAGGGCGAATCCGACAGGAGGCCCTTCTGCCGCAGGAAGGCGATGCCACTGATGGCCGGCTGCTGGGCGCTGGACTGCATGGAGCGCCCCGTCACCTTCGCCTGAAACGCGCACACCCTCGAGTTGGGGGGTGTGGGGGGTCCGCATAAAGCTGAAAGGATCCCCCAAAGGGGCCACACGACACCGAGTTTGAGGTCTCGGATGCCCCGACCCACCTTGATAAGGGTGTAAACAAAGGGAGCGTGCAGGAGGCAGGTGATCTGGCCGATGCGGCAGGCATCTTCAATGGTACATGGGCGAAAGGCGACATCCCACCCGAAGCCCTGCAGGGTGCTGTACTCATTCACGCAGTTGAAGACGATCAACATCCAGTCCAGTAAGAACCAGAAGCCAAAGCCGCCCACGGTGAGAGCTTTCAGGGTGCCCAAGATGAAGTTCCCCACTATGCAATGGTCCACTCCACAAAAGCCCAGGCCCAAGAAGACCACGAAGATCAGCATTACCTTGCTGTGGCCTCAGATTAACAGGCGACCACCTCAAAAGTGATGGAGGATTCTCCCCACCTGTTCCCCATTAAGGTTCGTACCCACCTCAACGCAATGCCCCTACAACCAGAATACCCAGTGCAGGCTTGTCGCCACCCTGCTCTGTTCGCAGCTCATACTCGACCCTTGTCGAGTTTGTTGTGGCGTTGCTCCTCACTTCGTGAGTTGCGATGAAAGATGCTCCTCCAGCCAAGGTCACTTTCTGGGAAGTAAATCGCTACTTATACTTTGCAGCGGCAAGAAACCAACTCAACCAACAATGAAATGCAACCCCCTCCTACGAAGGTTGGCAGTGAGCGGTGCACAGTCTGATTCGCGGTCTGGTTCACAGTCTGGTTTGCAGTCTGATTCTCAGTCGTCCGGTTCGCGGACTGCTTCGACTCCAATTCACCACCAGCACTGTGAAGGGAAAGAGCAGGCAGCAAATCCTCCGATGGCCGCGTTGCCAAGCACGGCAGCAAAAGGGCAGCCACAAGCGTTGCACGCATTGCAGGCGCTGGAAAAGGGCACCGAGAACAAACTAGAAAAAGGCCATTGGCGTCGCAAATCTCGTTGTCTTCTCTGAAGGCCTCGTTGGAAACTCCCAATACTTGAAGTCACACGCAAGTTACACGTAACGCCATAGAGCGTACAGACTCACCCTGAAAGTAGTGACACGCTCCTCGAGCCTTTCAGCAACGGCGACAACTCCGCTAGTCTGATGGTACAAGATGACACCTGCGGCAACTGCGCATTGACAAAACCGAATTAAGCAACATGTTATGATGGTTCAATCGAGGTGTCCTACCGCGCCCGCCAAGGGCAAAGGGCGAATCCGGACATGCTCTGCGATGGGGGTGTGGGGGGGGTTGGGGGGGGGTGCGGGGGAAAAATTATTACAAGGGTGTGTGTCGGGAAGGAATTTTCAATTTCAGGGTATTTTTTAAGATTTAATTTTAACCTATCTTCGCTAATGTTCTGTTTTCTCATAAAGATTAATAGTAGCATTCGTGGAAAATGTTGATGTGGGGGGCAACTGGCTGAACTTTCAATAAGGTCATAAAAATGGTAATTGAAAATATTATAATACAATAATACTCCCAATCTATTCATTGTTCAGTTTCATGTTCTTTGTTCAGTTGCTTCTTATGTTTATTGGTGTCTCCGTGTCTTGATTTCATATGTGCTAAAAATTCGGTTTTCCAAACAGGGCATTCAATTGTTGCTTTCCTCCGTTCTCGCTGGCTTTCCAAATTAGTATCTTTGTTTTGTTCATAGAAATTGTCTTGCTTGGTGGATTTGTTCTTTACACCTTTCCCTATACTGTTTCTATTGTTCTAATTTCTTGTCTCTGTTTTGTTCTCGGTATTGCTTTCTATCTTCTAATATTTCTTCACCGTTTTTAACGTAATGTGTTTTCTGTTTTTCAAGACACTTTTTGCAACATTTAATTTCATTGTTTAAGTCAGCTAAAGGTTTCTTATCCTCACAAGTTGAACATGTCCTGATTTCTTCTGTGGTGTCAGTCATCTCTACATTATATAGTTAGTTATTCCTTATGTCATTTCAAGGTAATTTCAAGGGTCATTTCTGAACATTTCATTTTTTACATATTTTTATTTAGTAACAGTCTAAGATTTTGACATTTTCAAGGTTCAGGTTTCAGACAATTTTTTAGCTTTCTGGTGGGCTAGAAGAATTTAAACATATTATGGATTACCCAGTTTTTTGGGATATCAATTCCCAAATTTTAGGGGTGTCAATACCAAATTTTCGGGGTGTGCCTTACCCAAATTTCGGGGTACGCCTTACCCAATTTTAGGTGATCAATACCCAATTTTCGGGATGCGCCTTATCCAAATTTCCGGGTATGCCATATCCCGCATTTCGAGGGATGGCCACCTACAAAGGGAAAATCAAAGCTTCAAAGCAACCCGCATTTCAATGTTGAACCCAAACCCACAAAATCCAAAGCCACAACCCAAACCCCCACCCAAAATATACTTAAAGAAATATTGTCATATATAGTATAGAGAAATGGCCAGGGAATACAGTACTTGAATATCTAATATCCAATAGTGGAGGTCAATAAAAACAGGGAAGAACAACAAACCACTGAAAGAGACTAGTTACCAACAACAAAGAATACTCTTACAACAAAGACACACCATTATCAACATCACTTCAAAACAAACTCAATCAAATCAGCAACACACAAGGTTTCAAACAATTTAATCTTCCAAAAAAAGCATCAAAGAGGCATTAAAACAATCCAGAAATACAGGATTAGAGCAGGAGCAAAAACATCAGATACATTTTCAGCATTGAAACGATACGCCAACACATATTCAATAACCAACATACCATTCAAGGGATACAAAGGATTGACCTATCCAAAATAGCAAGAAAAGAAACTAACAGAGTTTTTACAAGAAGCCAAATCAATGAAAAGAATTACTGATGTTGATGTTATTTTTGATAAAGTTAAAGTAGGTGGTGATGACACAGAAGACGTTGTCAGTGCGTCAAACACGCTTGGAATATCTACCGAAGATGAAAATGATGAACAAATAAGTATCCAAATGAGAAGCAGGAGGTACAACATTCTAAACATTGCTGATTTGGGAAAAGCACCGGACAATATGCCGAAAGACATTGAACTACAAATTGAAAACTCACCATTTAGACATTCAGGATTGAGAATTAACAAAGTTAATAAATACGCATCCACTACGACAAATACAATCCAAACAGAGCAGGTAAATATACGGAACTACCAGAATGGATTTCAAAGAAAAAAGCGTGTATCAACATTTAAAATGAAGATGAATTATGTTTCAATTACTGCGTTGTATGTAAATTGTATGAAGTCTTCAAGAAAGACCATCCACAACATATGAGACACTACAAGAAACTAATAACTACTGAAAGTCTGATTAAATGGGATGGTGTACATTTTCCAGCATCCAATGATGACATTGACTCATTTGAAACAATTAACCAAACTTCTATATCAGTTAATGTTTATGTTGAAGATGAGAACCAAACCATCAGAGCAGACAGGATTACAAAGATTGAAAGACCATCTTGTCATATCAATCTATTACGAATTGAAAAAATGATAACGAACACTATGTTTCAATAAAAGATTATCAAAGGAAGTTTAGAAGAAACTTCCGTGGTACGGAAACTAATTGAAGGATAGCTGATGATTAGAAAGAACCTTGTCTGAGCGCGCGAAAAGATAGAGAACGCGCCTGCGTGGCAGGGTGCAGGAAATCGCTGCTGCAGATGTGCGAAAGGTACCTCTGCCGTGGCGCCTGTTCGGGACGGTCTCGGACGGGGGCCCATTGGCACGGCAACGCGGAGGTTTCGTAAGGTAGAATTTCGTGGCAGGCGCAGCACTTTGGCGACCCGAGGTATAGATTTCGTGGCAGGCGCAACACTTTCGCAAGGCCAAGTATAGATTTTGTGGCAGGCGCCATTCCCGCAGCGCTGGCACGGACGCATCGCAAATCCCGCTGGCCCGGGCGCGCAAGGTGGCGCATGCAGATTTCGTGGCAGACGCGACACTTTCGCGTGGTCGAGTACAGACTTCGTGGCAAGCGCGGTACTTTCGCAAGGTCAGGTACAGATTTCGTGGCAAGCGCGGTACTTTCGCAAGGTCAAGTACAGATTTCGTGGCAGGCGCAGTTTTTCGTGACCAAATGTACGATTCTTCCAGCTGCAGCTCCAAAAATCGCAAAAGGACTTTCGCAAGGCTGGGCAAACATTTCGTGGCAGGCGCAGTACTTTCGCAAGGTCAAGCACAGATTTCGTGGCAAGCGCAGCACTTTCGCAAGACTTCGTGGCAGGCGCAGCACTTTCGCAAGGCTGGGTACAGATTCCGTGGCAGGCGCGATACTTTCGCAAAGTCAAGTACAGATTTCGTGGCAGGCGCAATTTTCCGTGATCGAAGGTACGATTCCACTCTTCCAGCTGCAGCTCCAAATCGAAAAAATTAAGAACAAAAGTAGTATTCGAAGTACACTTTTCCAGCTGCAGCTCGCAATCGCAAAAGGACTTTCGCAAGGCTGGCAAACATGTCGTGGCAGGCGCGATACTTTCGCAAGGTCAAGCACAGATTTCGCGGCAGGCGCAGCACTTTCGCAAGGCTGGGTACAGTTTTCGTGGCAGGCGCGATACATTCGCAAGGTCAAGGACAGATTTCGTGGCAGGCGCAGCACTTTCGCAAGGCTGGGTACACATTCCGTGGCAGGCGCGATACTTTCGCAAGGTCAAGCACAGATTTTGTGGCAGGCGCAGTTTTTTGTGATCGAAGGTGCGATTCCACTCTCAAAATCGTCAAAGATTAAGCACACAAGTAGTATTCCAAGTGCACTTTTCCAGCTGCAGCTCGAAAACCGCAAAAGGACTTTCGCAAGGCTGGGCAAGGATTTCGTGGCAGGCGATACTTTCGCAAGGTCAAGCACAGATTTCGTGGCAGGCTCAGGACTTTCACAAGGTCAGGTACAGATTTCGTGGCAGGCGCAGCACTTTCGCAAGGCTGGGTACACTTTTCGTGGCAGGCGCGATACATTCACAAGGTCAAGGACAGGCGCAGCACTTTCGCAAGGTCAGGTACAGATTTGGTGGCAGGCACAGCACTTACGCAAGGCTGGCAAACATTTCGTGGCAGGGGCGATACATTCGCAAGGTCAAGTACAGATTTCGTGGCAGGCGCAGCATTTCGTGATCGAAGGTACGATTCCACTCTTCCAGCTGCAGCTCCAAAATCGAAAAATTACGTACAAAAGTTAATACTTTTCCAGCTGCAGCTTGAAAATCGCAAGCGTTAAGTACAAAAGTAGTATTCGATTTAATTACTCTTTTCAGCTGCAGGTCGAACTTCGCAAAAGTTGAGTACAAAAGTAGTTTTCGAGCTAGATAGATAGCTAGATAACTAAGTGGATAGATGGATAACAAAGTATTCGGGTAGAGACATGGATAGACCAATATGCAGACGTCGGTCGTGCTGAGCTCTTGCCGCGCGTGTTGTTTTTTGGCTTGCAGTCTCTGGTGACTTGAGCTGTCTACACCAATCACACTAACACTAGAGTCAACAGAGGTAGCGAACAAAATGTTGTCCACAACTACAGACTTCTTCACAGGCATCGCGCAAGCCTAAGACAACTTGTTCCAGTCACTGTTTGTTGCTTGTTCCTGCAGGACAGACACGCCAGAGCATAGACAACCACACGGGAGAGCATGCAGAACAGCACACTGTTCCTTAGCAAACGGTTTCGCCTCGCGGTTCAGGCCACGAGGCGCTGCAGCTTTTCCTTGAAAACAAGTGCGGCTGGGAGGTTCTGGGAGCGAATGTTCTCGACATGGCACGTTCAAGGAGCAAGGCCCCCCGGCTGAAACCAGCAACAATGCAAATGCTATAAGTCCCATGTGTTTTGGAAACTTCCGCCTCCCGGCTTTGCCGGCTCTACTGGTAATAGATTAATGGGTAGTCAAACCAACAATCACAAAACAAAGATATTTCATTGCATTTACTGTCAGCACGGGTGTCAACCAGAAAAACTGTTGAATTCTCACTTAATCACAGGTTGTATGGCAAATGAAATGAAGTTCAACAAACTCAATTACCGAAAGAAGGAACAACAATGAAGATTGAAAAGCGTGGTAAAAAAACTGAAAGCACCATTTGTTATTTATGGTGATGTTGAATGTTTAACAACAGAAACGACAGATGGCATCAAAGGGACTTATCAGAACCATAAACCCGGCGGATATATGCTTAACCTTGTTAATGCATATAGTGGAAAAATGAAACCGTTTTTATACAGAGGTGAAGATTGTATTGATAAATTTTGCGATACTTTGAATAATATGAGAGACGATGTAATGGAACAAATGAAAAGTTCAACAGGTATTGATATGACAGATTTAAATGAAATCAAACATTTACAAGCAAAAAATGTTTCTTACGCAACCACGCTTTTAACAATAGAGTAGAAGCGAAAAAGAAGGTCGCCGACCATTGCCACTGTACGGGATTACCCCGCCCATTACTATACATTACCTAACTTTGCTTGGGACGCGATGCTATTAAAAACGGGAATTGAACTTGAACTTTTACACGAGGAAGAACTTTATAATCTGGTTGAGAAGGGGTTGAGAGGCGGTATGGTTCAATGTGCATACAAAAAAGCAATTGCTGACAACAAATGCATGGGTGAAGATTATGATAAGTAAAAACCATCTTCACATATTCATACCTTGATGCTAATAACCTTCTTGGATTGGCAATGTGTAAGAAACTACCATATAAAAATATTAAATTTGTGACAGATAATTTGACAGAGGAAGACATAAAGTACCATAACAGTGATTACAGCAACAAAGGATATGTTTTAGATGTTGATTTAGAATATCCGCAAGAATGCAAAGATGAACATTTTGATTACCCATTAGCACCAGAGATAATGAATATAACAGCAGGTAGGTTAAGCGATGCTCAAAAACAAATTTACAAAGCATATGACAATAACAATGAACCAAAGGATGAGAAAACAAACAAATTAATACTAAATGTTATGGATATGCAAAATTATGTTTTACACATAGATATTTTAAAGTTTACTTTATTCAAACAGGGTCTGAAAATTAAAAAGATAAATACAGTGACAGAGTTTAGACATAAGCAATGGTTGAAACCGTGGATTGACTTTAATACAGAGAAGAGAAAGGAAGCAACAAGTGATTTTGAGAAAGATACGTATAAATACACGAATAACGCGGTGGCAAGACGATGCAAAATGTACGAAACCAAATTCACTTTGAACTGGTTGCTACACCTGAACGCTACCAAGAATGCATAAATAAACCTAATCTTAAATACAGGCATATCATCAGTGAAAATCTTATAGGAGTTGAGAAGGCAAAAAGTGTAGTTAAATTGAACAAACCTGTTTATGTAGGAATGTGTATTATAGATTTTTCTAAACAGCATATGTATTCGTTCTATTATGATATTTTGAAAAAGAAATATCAAAATAATGTAAGGTTGATTTACACTGACACAGATAGCTTTGTCATTCACTATCTAACTTAGTAGCATTGAAACCAAAATCATATTGTTTTCAAAATACATAATGAAGAAAAAGAAGAAAAGAAGAGTAAAGGTATTCCAAAACAAAAAGTTAAGAAAGAAGTAACCTACAACCATTACAATGAGACATTAGAACATAACAACTGTGGTGCAGTAACATTCAGTTCTATAAGAAGCAAAGCACATCAAATATACAGTGTCAGTCAAACTAAAAAGCATTGTCTAACTTCGACAATAAGAGACATTGGATAGATAATTATAACAGTGTTTCTTATGGTTATTAAGGTATAAAGGTTTAAAACCCAAATACAGGAACTTAACAAAAGTAGCAAGAAAAATCACAAATACACTTAAAGAAATAATTATATTATACATTGAGCAAATGACCTGTTTTATTGTAGGTTGCAATAGAAAAAATTTGTATGACAAATGATGAATTTGATTTGTTGTGGAATTCTATTGAGGGTGAAGTTTCAGACTTCAGCACGGATACAGATGAAGAAATTAAGAAGGCAAAGGAAAATGAAAATAAGAAAAATATAATGATGTGTGAAACAAGAAATATAAAGAAGAAGGATACTTTAAAGATTGTTTTATAGAACATGATATGTCATTAGGATGTGAAAGATGCGGCTGTATGATTAAAAGTACGTATAATATGGCAAAGCATTTTCGGACTGATAGATGCAAAAGAATTCATAGAGAAAGAGCATATCAGAATGCTGTTGAGAAAGTGTGTTATAAATATCTTACAAGTCAAAAAATAACATTATCTTAACATAATGTTATTCATTGATTAAAAGTAACTCGTGTCTGTTATATTTCTTGGCATTCCCTTCAACTTCATAATATTTATTAAGCATCATATCACAACCTATACTTGAAATTGGGTATATACTATTATGTCATTTTGAAGTTGTTTCTTTTCGTGATGTGTAATTACCTTTCCCTTTGTTAAAAATTTTGACTTTATCACCGACATTTCATGTAGGATACTTTCATAAATATTTCTCTTTCATTAATGAGTTCGCCTTCGCTTCCACTGCGGTTTCGTCTTTGTGTGCTTCATTAGGTGTAAGTTTTGTTGTCCCCTGCGTCATCTGTTGGATATATTTTGATAAAGCTGCTGGTAACAAACTCGTCCAAGTTCTATTAGTCGCTTTTATTCTGTCTCCTAACATCTTTGTAACAGTGCGAATGGAGCGTTCAGCAACATTAGCGTGTGTCAATGTTATGATGCCTCTTATTGCTTCCCCTTCTGAATACTCTTGTAATTTCGTATATGCGAACGCCCCGTCATAAATACTCATCGGAGTGTAGTTTCTTCCTGGACCTTTCTCTTGTTTTGAAGCTTGTTTTTCATAAACTTCCTAACTTCATCTAATGTTATACCCAGTCCTTCTTTACTTGCTTGTTTGTATAACTCATTAACCGAACCGAAGCCACTACCAACATTGAAATTAAGTTTATGTAAACCTCATCTTTTGATAATCTACTCGTTATTTAAAAGGGATAGAATAAAATAATTCCAAATATTTATGGTGTAAATTTTCAGAAGTATTTAACTTAAATATCAGTATCAGGTTCGTTTTCAGGTTCATTAACAGGTTCGCGTAGCAGCGCGAAAGCTTCGCGTTCTTCGCATATAAATTTGAACTGTTGCTTCTCAACGCTTAAGTTTGTTTCCTCTAAATCATTGAAAATTCTTGCCTTGCTTTTACAATTGCAACATATATTAGTATAATGTTTATGATACTAGCTCATTCTATGTATTTTTAAATCAACCCTCTATCATTTTAACTTCTTTTTCAAAAATCCATAATATTATTTCTAATTTTACAACCGCATCTTCATGTAGTCATTATTTCCCGGGTCATTTCTTTAAGTAGTTTTTTAATATAAACTAACCAGTATCTCACTAATCAACTCACTCGGGACTTTGTATAAATCTTCTTGCTTGTGCTTTACATAATTTTCACCCCAACTTTCCTTACGGCCGCATGGCATCCGTTGCGCAGTTTCAATATGTTGATTATTAACCACTTTACCACAGTAGTCCTGAGTGGCAGCTACAAAGGGAGCCGTTTTTCAACACTGAACACAAAGTGCGGGGAACCAGTAACGCGCTGCCAAGCAACGTGACTGGCGGCCAGAACACTGCCAGTTGGAACAATGCAAGGTACTATAAAGAGTTATGTCCTTCATAGTTGCTTCGCACACCCATCATTGCCGGCTTCGCCTCAAACCAAAGAGCTCCACCTTGTCGATCTCCTGCGCGCAGCGACTGGCGGACCATTGCAGAACACTGGGACAATCTTCTTGGTCCAACTGTCGAAGCAAACCCGGCTTCTTCTTGGGAGCAGACTTTGCCTTTGGCGACTGCTTGCTGTTCGCGACCCCGACCTTGTGGAATGCGCAGTTGACTCCGGAGCTCGAAAAGGCGGAAATCTTGAGCATTCAGGAAGGTCCAGGTTGGCTTTTGATAAATTGACATGCGCTCACAACTGCCAAGGCGAAAGTGGCTTGCGGTGTGGGCCATTGATGGGTCGGATCCGACGGTGGAACATGGACTGATTCATTTGTGATGACAAGTGTGTGGAAATTGTGGCTGGCCTTGCGCCGGGCAACAAGAAATTGGGTTGAACAAGCCACAACCGAATAACCCAATTAACAAACTCCCATTCCGATTGCAAACCTACCCCAACCAAATTCCCCTAAGTGGCAAAGTCAGGAAACCAGGAAACAGCCATTATCTCCCTCAAAAAAAATTAAGAGGGCGTGTGTTGGGAAGGAATTTTCAATTTCATGGTAGCTTTCTGCAACCCTTCTTCTGGAAAATCTCTATCTTTCGTAAAACCCTTTTCTTTAAATTTAAACAACGACATTTAAAACAATCCGTTTTACTATAATCATCAATAAGCTAATGCCACCATGTTTGCTAATGCCATCAAGGACAGTTGCCATAATTAAACAGTGTCATTTTCTCTTGTCATATTAAGGTGTTTTTCTTTAAGGTTTTTTGTTTTTTAAGGGTTGGTATTTTGGTTTCAGTTTCATCATTTTCACTTTCAGCATCAGTACGGACGGGTATATCAGTTGGTGGTGCTATTTCATAATTAGCATTTTATTCAATTAACAGTATGCGTTGAAGAACTATTAAGAGTGATGGGCGGAGAACTATGAACACTAACAGGGGGCGAAGTGTTTAACTCAACTTCCTCACCAACATTTGTATTCAACCAATTCAGTATGGCACGTGCTATATCAAAAGACGATACTCATGAATTCATTGTTAAATTAACTAATAACTCTGAAATTTGAACTGTAGTTAATGTAGTGTGATATGTTAAGTGTGCTACTATTTGTCCTATACTAAAACCTGACCTCAACATAAATTCTGTAAACCTCATCATCATGAACAGCTTCTTTTTGTATTCTCCTTGCACGGAATACAGAGTAGCAAAGACAACGGAAATAAGAAACATTGAATATGCTAATAGTATTGAATTAAACGCATTAGAGATAATTGACTAATTCGGTTTTCCAAATTTAGACAGTCTTTTATGAATGCGTTAGGTTTAAAGATGTTGACTATTGTAAATATGGATTTAACTATCGTAAGAGAACGAGGTTATGGAACAATCTAACAAACTGGACATGGGGAGTGTGGAAACCCCGAAGTCTATGTAAAAAAGACTGGCACGTGTGTGGACACCTTTGCACGCAACTCTTAAAAGCGGCCAACGCTTGGACCTCCAAGGGCTCGTGCGTGTTTGTAGCGTGGGTACCAGCCGACAGCGACAGTTGTTGGGCAGAGGCCAGACATACGTGGACAATATGCACCACTGCCTCAGAGTCACCACGCAGCAGGCTGCCCAGAACATTCAGCTGCAGCCCGGGATGGTGGAGATAGACGGCACGCGCACAGCATCTGTCAAAAAGACTTTTGACAAGCGCTTGATGAAGCGCCCTGCAAAACGAAAGAGTGTTATCCAGAAGAAGCCTTGCATGAAGGTCATGAAAAAAAGCCTGCCGTTGCTTTGCACACAGGCCCTGGTCATCTTCTGTTGCTGGCACCCAAAGAGCCACCAGCGCTGGAACACCTGCGCCGCCGGAGAGCCGTCAGGAAGTGATGCCATACTTGTCGCAAAAGTTGAGCGACAAGAAGCATGTTATAGGGAGTGATGCTGCCACCGGCTTGAAAGCTGCTCGCAAGAAGCTCAACTTGCACCAGGCTGTTGCCAAGCACTCGCTTTCCCAGTACACGCCAGTCGTGCTTTTACCGAAGAGACACTTACCAAAAGCCGCTCTGCAAGCAATGCGCTCTGCCGCCTCTGTAAAAACAGATGTTCGGGAGAAGCGCAGCTCGCTCCAGCTTGTGGGGGGTGATCAGAAATGCGAGAATTTGGCTGGCCACAGCAAGAACCAAATGAGACGTCAAATGGAAAACGTTTTGCTAGCCTTGGCGGCATACAGAAAAGCACGCACACCCATCTCGAGCATTCAGTGATCTCACTTGGCTGGATGTGCCTGCGCAGTGAATCCACAGTCCCACGCAAACCATGCGAGCGACTTTGAATGCACCTGATTGAAGCCGCTGAAATACAGTCTTTCGAAACCTCATTTCATGCTTGTGACGAAGCGGTCAGGGCAACTCTGTTTCTCGTGACTAGTTCTTGCATTGTGCTTTGCATGGGTTTTTACAGTGTTTTCTTACATGTAGCATCATTGCAATGACACGGAGTGCGGCCAAGCTTTGTCGGTCACCTCGGACTCTTGTGACTGCACGATTGAGGCCGCGGCAAAACATGCCGATTGCGCCAACATGTTGGGTTGCCGGGCGGATACATCGTCACACCAACAGCCACGATTGATGACGCATACAAAGAAATCATTACATAGAAACTGAGTTGAGGGTAGATAATAATAACAAAGACCAATATGTATTTGATGAATATAACCCAAAAGCACTACAAAATATAATTGATACACAACATAAACTCATAGATTATCAAAAGAAAATAAGAATGGATAAATTGTTTAGTTGCTTCATCATTATTGGTGATTTCTCAGAAGCTAAACCATTTACAAGATACAGTAAAGTGTTGCATGGTCTCTGCACTAAATCTTGTTATTTTGTTTTATCTGTTCTTACTTCCTTGTAAACTACAACGCGCTAAGTCCTATTGTAGGACTTATATTTTCTACATATTTGAACAACAATGTGTGTGAGAGGTGGATACATTCATACCGGAACAATCAGCATTAGTTGATAAACAAGACTTTATGAGAACGTATCAAATAGTAGTTAATTCACAACCTTACAGTTTTGTTTTTGTTAAAATTCGTGAGAGTGATGTTAATAAATTATTTATTGTTCGGTTTGAAAGGAGATACATGCAACAGAAATCGACAATATTGATATGCTTTATATGTTGACTTAAAATGAAGAATAATTGCAAAGTGGAACTTCATATACTATGTGGTGTGTTTTTGGCGTTTTCTTCCAATGTACTTTGTTTTTCATGGTTAGCGTGTCTACACTTTTAATAAGCAGTCGCTCTCGTGTTTCTGCAACATCAGTTCTATTTGATTTATCAAGAGGCGTATTATCAATATCAGATTTTTGTTGCAAAAGAAAACATCATGTTTAAAATGTGTTTGCTATTTGCTAAATATTCTACACGATAAATAAGTTTTGACAAAGCATCCCAATTATTACAAGTAATTGTGTCATAACTCATTGTTAGATATTCTCCTTCATCATGTACAACACCATATTTAGTTGGTGTCACAAGAGGATTTGGAGGAATTGAGCTAAATATTGTAGTTCAAACCCACTTGAAGGGTAGATAGCTTATAAAAGTAGATGATGGAAAGGAAACATTGCGCCTGTTGCGGATGTTGTTGTAAGAGTGTGAATTCATTTGCGGATAGTTCTAAAACGTGTACCAAATGTCTTGAAAAGCAGAAAAGTCTGAAACAAGGCAAAGAGATGCGGTGAAGCGGGGGAAAAACAATGTTGCTCCCATTGTAAAAGTTCGTGCAAAGATTGAGTTATTTTCAGAAGATCGTAAGACATGCGACAAATGCCAAGCCAGGCAGGTAAAATACTCAAAAGCATACCGGGCAACAACAAGCAAGAAATAAGAGATTTTAACAAAGAATATGGACAACAATACTTTCATTGTTCTGTTTGTGACTACGAAATTCAATCAATGCATAAGGCACGGCTCGAAAGAGCTAAGAAGCACATAGAGAAATAGAAAAGAATGAGGTTAAGGATAGTTGAATTGCTTAAGTGTTTTGCTTTTTTTCAAATGAACAACTTAAAGCAATGCTTCTTTGTGTTTAGTTGGGCACGTGTTGACAAAACTTATATGAGTTTTGATATGAGGCGGGCGGTGTGAAATCTTCCGGCGGGTCTGCGCATACTGGGCAGATAGGTTGGTTGCAGGCTACCGCTTGCTGTGGGCGGGTGTGGGTGAATGGGCGGGTGGGCGAGTGTGAGAGAATGATTGTCAATAAGCATCTCTCAGAGTCTCATGTTTTGCAGCTTGCAATCCAGATCCCAAACGAAGCAATTTGCTCTTCCACCGAGGGCCTTCAACCCTCAGGGCCTAGGATGAATTCTTTGCACGAATTAATGCTGCTTTGCAAATTCGTGCGGAGGCAAAACACGGCAAGCAACGGGCACGCCACAAGGATCTGAACGGCAATAGGCAAAACCTCATGGCCTGAAATGGCTGAGTCTGACTCCGCAAGGTGAGAAAAAAAAAAACTACGCCAAGGCGTTTCGTGGCGTTTCGGCGCCGATGTCCACATGTCCAACTTCAAGTCGGCCTGTCAGCATCAGCGTCGGGGCCTGAGCGAGGCGCTGCTTGATATGTCGCACTGGCAGCGCTGTTTTCTGAAGCAAGTGAGGCGCACGCGGAGCCATGACCTCACCGAGGCTAAGTGCATGCCGAGCTGTGAAGCGAAGCTCAGCGCTCGGCAGCAGTCGCCGCCATAGCGAGCGACCTCTCCTGGTCACGCGCACCCTCATCCGTCCCTCAACTTCGAGTCCGGGGCCGTGGCCTCTGCGTGCCTCGGACATTTGGAGGGTACGGAAGTTCTCCCACCGATTCTCCCGCTCTCACTCCGTGCCGCGCTGCCCAACAGACACCTGCCGCACAACCAGCGGCGCGGTCAGAACCTGGCAAGGGCCATCGCTGGCTTTCCGCCATCTGTCCACGGAATTCTAGCGCCCGCCTGCGCTTGCGGAAAGCCGGTCGGAGCGACCTCCCGAGGAGTAAGACAGCCTCAGGCAACGATGCGGGCACCCCAACCCAACAAGTTTGTTCGAGGCCTTCCAGCTGCACGTAATGTGGACAGAAATCTGACTGCCAAGCTTCTTCGTGACAGCCACTTAGCAAATTCAAGAAACTGAGGCTGAATCTCGTGACAAATCCCCTCCTTCACCAAAAGGTCGGTACGAGTGGCATTTGCTGCAAGCCGTTCGCTTCACGATTCGCCCCAACTAATTAATTAACCAACCAACCAACCAACCAACCAACCAACCAACCAACCAACCAACCAACCAACCAACCAACCAACCAACCAACCAACCAACCAACCAACCAACCAACCAACCAACCAACCAACCCAAAGGCCGCTAGATTGAGTAGCGGCATAACAGCCTCAACAAACAATAAGTCTACCCTTTTCCCCAAAACTCAAACCCGAAGCAGCCCAACGCCCAAACCCTAAACTGAGATGATGCTCCTTGCTGCGTGCTTTGGCCAATGCTGCAGAGTTGCCACATCTGTCCACGTCTATTCATACATGTTCATGCCATGGCATATCGCTTCATATCTGTTCGCTGCTTTTTCATTTATGTGCATATCTGTTCATATCTGTAAATCTGTTCAACTATGCTCACATCTTGTTATACTGTTGCATATCTGTTCATATCAGCTCATGTCTGTCCACATAGTTTCATCTATGTTTGTATATGGTCGTATTGATCTATCCTTCCATATATTTGCGTATCGGTTCATGTGTTCCTATCCTGTCATATCTGCTCGTCTTTCCAGATGCCATACATTCCCAAATATGTTCATGCATCTTGATTTCCTGTCAAATAATGTCATATCATGTCGTATCTGTGCATATTGTTTCGTGTCTGTTCATGTCATATCTTCTTTATCGCTTCATATCCTTCATGTGTGATGATATCTTCATTCATATCTGTTCACAGATGTTCATGAATATGTTCACATCTTGTCATATCTTTGCACATCTTGTCATATCCGTTCATATCTTGTCTCACTTACTTTCAGTTCTGAAACTGTCATGTTCGTTCATATAATGTCATATTTCTTGTCATATCTTGTTGTTTCAAATATTTCATATCATTTGATACAATTTCGGTGTCATATCCCGTCATTTTTGAAGTTCAAGTCTCATACCTGTGCGCATCTTGTCATCTTTGTTTTATGTCTTGTCATATCCTTTCACATTCTAAGATACTATGTCAATCCTTTAAGATATCTGTTCATATCTGTTCATATCTGTTCATATCTGTTCATAATATCTGTTCATGTCTTTTGCAGCCCTCCTTCTCGGTTTATCTGTCTGTTTTGTTCTCCCTCTCTCCGTCACTCTCGCTCAGCTGTCGGCCACTCCAGCTGCGCGTCACCACGGGCGGCTGCCAGGAGCCCACGGCAGTGGCCACGGGCCCAGGCACGTAGGACGGGACGCCTCCGAAACCCACGGAGCTGACATCGGAACTCTGCCCAACAGCTGATCTGCGTTGAAAACTCTCGCACACCAGCTGAAGTCTGGAAGCCCCTCAATTTCTGGCAATTTACTCCCGATCCACTTGCTGCTGGGCTGCCATTCAGCGAGATGCCACGGCTGATGGCGGTTGGAAAAGGCCTGGGCCTCCCGAAATCAGACGCCCTTCAGCATGAGACCTCTCGGACGAAAACCTGGGGCCCCAGCGCTGGCTCTGGCACCGGCCTCCGGGTTGAGCACACATGCCCAAGACACAGACGTGACCGGAAGCTTCAAATCGCTCTCTCTCAGGGCACTCTGTGCTTGGGGCGGCGAGCTTCTCCCTGGTGTGGCCTCGGCCCAAGACATCTGCCTTGAGGCCATGTCCCTTAACAGGCCCTCACCGCCATGGCCTGAGCAGCCATGCGCATGGCGGCAGGAGACGGCCTTGGCATGCGGCCCATGCGGCCCATGCGGCCCACGCAGATGCCCCGAACACTTCTTGGAGTCCAGCTGCCGCACCATCGAGAACTGAGGGCTTGCGAGCGCTCCGTGCCCTAAATTCCACTCATGCCCCAACCTCGGCCTTGACCGCCTCCTTGACCTCGGCTCTCACCTCTCTCACCTTCCGGGCCAAGTTCGGTCCGTCTTAGCCAGCACTCGGAGAGGCCGCACGCACGTCCCGTTTTGGATGCCATCTCTCAAGCTCGGGCTCCGCATAACATGGGCATGTCCAGTGCCGACTGCCATGCCTTTTCGGCAGAGGCAGTTCGCACGGGCAAGCCCTTAAAACTTTCGGCTTTGGCCAATTCGGCCCTGCGAAAAACGCCTTACTTGAGAATCGGCATGCTTTGCCTTCTGATCATCCGGGCGCATGCCAGGGGGAAGTCGTTGTCGGGGAGGTAGCACTGGGTGCCCACGTGGCAGGTGGCGCTGCCGGACTGGCGGGCTACCGACGGTCCAGCGATAGAAAGCAGCAATCTTGCTGATTGCTAAAAGCTGAAATCTGTCCAACCCACGTCAACCCGCGACCCTCAGTCCTCGAAGTCCGCTTGCACTGCAGCATCTGACACGTCAGCATACGCAGGATTGGAAAGAATTTGCTCCTGGTAGCAAAAAGATGACATGGATTTCACGAGGTCAGAGAAAACCTGATGGACTGAGAAAGCCAAGTCCTCTTGCTCCTCGTCCGAAGCTGTGCCAGGCAAGGAATCCGTTGGAATGACGCCTTTCACGACGTGGACTTGAGAGTTGCTCTTACGGACGAACGGCATGGCGCTGAGGCCGGCTTTGACCTTGGGCAAAACGCAGTGCCTCTCCCAACATCAAACCCTTCCTTCGATACGCCAAGACACAGTGCCAGCCAAGGAAAAGCGCGCTTCCTCGTTCTCCAGGCCTAAACTTTCCTGGCCCAAAGCAGCTCGCTGAAATCCGCCACACTCTCACGTCCTTGGAATCCCTCCGTCTCAGCTTCGTCAGAAAGGCAGCCACTCCAGTGATACCTGGAAATCGGAACCTGATCCTATCCGATAAAACCCGACCCACCCCGAGCCTGGACCTGGAGCTCCATTGGCGGCATGTCCCCGAAGCTCCTCTGTCGCCCTGCGCCAAGACCCGGCCACCAGCGGCACGGCGGCACGGACACCGAAGACGTCTCAGTCCTAGCCCTACGAAGATCTTTTTGCAGATGCCGCTGCTCTTGGCGAAGCTCTGCAATGAAGGTGTCCTGCCCAGATTTCAGGTTGGTGTCCGGCGTTGTGCCACTGGTGTGCGCACCCACCTTCTGCGCGCTCTGCTGCCTTAGGCAGCGCTCGCGCCCGCGAAGCTCGTCAAGCTCATTCCCCAGCTCTGACAGCCTCATTGGCGCTGGCCTTTTCGTAGATGTTTGCCATTTCCGTGTTACACAGGCCTTGTCAACAGGCCTCCCTTCCACTCGTCCACCAGCTCTTGCCACTCCTTGAAGTCCGCTACAGCTTGGTCTCGAATCAACAAGAACTCGCGCTGGCACTCAGAACCTCAGAATCGAGCTCAGATATCTTGCACGCGCGCCAAAACCCTAAGACGTTGCAAGGCAAACATGTTCCTTGCGAATTATGTGTTTGTTCCACGTTTACACGGCATGCTCCAGACTGGACTTGCTTGCGGACAGTTCCACATTGCTTGAGACTTCTTCAGCCAATCCAGTGATCGGCTAGACAAGGTACAAGGGCTTCAATTCATGTTGTGTCGATGTGTGATTTTGGGGATGCAAAATCTGTCCTTCCCTCTGTGCACTGGACTTCCTTCAGATGCGAGGTCCAGTGATGACATCATCTTGTCGAGGGCATCGAACACCAACTCGTGCTGAGCTGGGCGTAGTTTCAAGCCAAACCTTCAGGGACGAAATGCGGAAGAATCTGCGCGTGCTGGTTCCTGGCCTCTTGTGGGCTCTAAGCGCTGGAATGCTCACATCCAGGTACAGTGTGGTGAAAGGCTGCCTGATGCAAAGATGCGAAGTGCCATGGGAAGGGAATGAGAGACTGAGATCCGGGCACCTCCATTTGCAGACCGTTCTAAGCGCCCTTTGGGTGCCTCTTGGAAGCTCTGACGATTGAGCGTTGCTCGCAAAGCTTTAAATGGAATGTTGCAAAGAAGCGCTTTCTTAGTGTACCGGGGGAGCTCGACTGGAAAAGTATCTGCTGGCTGGTCAAAAGGCTCGGACGTTGACAGCTGCGGCAGTCGTAAAACCAACGCAAGACCGACCACCCGTGATCTGTTGGCCATGGAGAGGTCAAAGAAACGCAAAAAGAACCGCGCCTGCAGCTGCGGCTGTGCCTGCGGCGGCTGTGCCTGCGGCGGCTGTGCCTGCGGCTTTGGCTTTGCTGACTGCGCCTGCGGCTGTGCCGGCTGTGCCGGCTGTGCCTGCGGCTTGGGCTGCTTGGGCTGTGTCAGCACAGGCGCTGGCACCGGCGGTGCCAGCACAGGCGCTGGCACCGGCGGTGAGGGCTGCCCGGCGTGGGGAGCCGGCTCTTGCCTGGCGACGACTTGAGGCTCCGGTGCAAAACTGCAATCTGGGCTTGCGGACGCAGCTTCCAGCATGGACAGTGCAGAGCAAGCATGCCGAGCTCCACTCTTGCGCAAGGATGACACGGTCGTCCTTGCGGGAACCTCCTTGGGCAAGGTCAACATGCGAATTGCTTGCGACTGTCAGAAATCTCGAAACCTCTAAGCAGGTGTCGCACTTTGGACCGCAATGCCTCAGGCTTGCGGAGCCCTGAGAACGCTGAGCCAGGGAAGTCTAAGGTGTGCGCCTTGTTGTACCGGCGCACCAGCTCATTCGGCACCTCAAGTTGGAGTGGGTGACTGACACATCCACACCATCCAGACCGTGCACAACGTCGACACCTGCTTGCCGTCCAAGGTGTAGTCAGCTGCTTGCTCTCTGATGCATGCCTGCTCCTGCATCACGGATACATTGAGTAAGAGGGAAGAAAAGAGAAAAGTGCCTTTCTGCCTACAACATCGGTTACAAATTTCCGCTTTGTCCAGGGATGGTCCAGGCCTTCGCGACTTTCATCGCATCCAGTCTGCTGTACCTGCCAATCAGCCGCTCACGAAATCTGTCTAGTGCCAGCGGCACTGCTTGTGCTTGTCGTCGAAGGTCATCCGCTTGTCCTTTGGAACCTGAGGAAGGGAGGGAGGGGCGGCGCCATTCCCGAGCCATGTGAGACGCGAGCCTGATGCAGGGCAGTTGTGCAAACGACAGTTTCAAGGTCGTACTGCTTGTTCTCCTTTACAGTCGGCTTTGACAAGTGTTCTCACATTTTCAAAGTGGAGAGCAGAAAGCAGATGTAAAAGAACATGGACGGAGCCAAAGGAAACGGGACATCAGAGGCACCTCGCTGTACCTCAAGTAGTCGATCAAGGGTTGGTGCCTGAAGCTTGCACATGCGAGAATGTCGCTATATGATGCACTAGCTTCAGGACAAAGCCACGAACAAGCACGCGTTCTGTCAGCTGGCGTCTGCGGGCCAGCCATCAGTGTCTTGGCAGCTGACATTGGGCCATCCACGACCATTGGACAACCTCGCCTGCAAACCAGGGCTCTCTCCCCCTCTGCTCTCTCTCTCCCTCCCCCTCTCTGTCTCTCTCTGTCTCCCTCTCCATCTCTCGAATGCTCAAACTGACTTTACGCTAAGATTGCTGCTGCCCAGGCTCCGTGGCATGCTTCCATTCAATGTTCACCTCTGGGGCAAAACAGCAAAATGCCTTGAGCAGCATACTTGCTCATGTCATGTCTCATCTGCCTCGTGGCCGTCTACTAGGTACACTCCTTCAGTGACCTGCTGGACCTTCCTTGACCTCGGGCCGCAAGATATCATCGCGTTTGGAGCAGCTTGTCTGAATCACAAGTCGTGAGAGGAAGTGCCTGCCTGGCCACATCAGGGTTCTTCCTCATGATATACAGCACGTGCTGATGAATGAGGTCCTAGGCTGCGCATGCAATTGGACAAACAATCACAGGCTCGCAGGGTAGGGTCGACGTTTGCTCAAACTGCCTTGTTTCAAACATTTTCAAACAATCACCGCCCTGGCCTCATTTCGTCCTGGAAGTGTAGGAACCCTGGGTGACTGAGAGGTTTGCCTGACCTCAAGGGCCGCTCAGCGCATGCAAGTCTGAGTCTATGAAGTCTGTGAAGTCTGTGAAGTCTGTGAAGTCTGTGATATGCACGCTGTGTCACAAAGTCCAAGACTGCCCTCTCCGCGCGGATCTCCCGCTCTGGACCTCTCGAGCTCGCAACTTGCGAGGGCCGCGTCTGACCCGAGGGGCCAGGCTCTTCGGATCGGGGAAGCCCAAGCGTGAAGGAGTCGCGCTGCGCCTCTTAAAGCAAGGCACAACGGCAAGCGTTCCAAAGCGTTCCAAGCGCTCCTTGCAGGTCCTCGCGGGGAATCCTAAGTCTCCAGATTCGGGATTCGGGATCTATCTGGCAATCTTTTGCTTTGCATTCATGGGCTTGCCAGTCTCAGTCAGGTGCTTGGAATCCAGCTCGTGGCGTGTGCTCCATCGAGCCCTCTGCCCTGCCCACGAGTGACGGCTGGCCAAGGAAGCTCAACAAGTATTGGCCTGATCATCAGTGGACCGGGAGACCTGCATCAAAGCTCACAGCACCCAAAATGGAAAGCACGCCGCTCTCACCTGCGTGGAGACGTGGAGCCCCTTCCCCATGAAGCTCCCTGAGTTGGCAGGACGGCTTGCCACTGTACATCTCATGCACGGATTTGCGCACTGAGGCGCGGACATGCGTGGCTCGGTGCAGAGGCGGGCCGCTCGGGGCCGGCGCACTCTTGCCGATGGGCTCCTTCTCCCACAGCGCCGCCAATCCCAAGGGCGTGGCCTGAGCATCCCAGGTTCCTGGTTCCCAGTCTCGAGAACACCCTGCGCTCAGCATCCCCAGCATCCCCAGCATCCCCAGCATCCCCAGCATCCCCAGCATCCCCAGCATCCCCAGCATCCCCAGCAGCCCCTGCATATCCCATGCAACCCGCTACGCCAGCCCACAAACGAACCCAGCCATCCCTGAACCAGGCCTTAATCAATGCCAAGATCCCCATACCAACTCTAAGCCCAAACTCACCCCAACTCTAAACCAAGCAACCTCCTAAGCCCTCTTCTGCGGAATTGCTTCGGCGCCTCTGGGGATTCAGGCGAGCCCCGGAACCACTAATCCGAAAGCCACCCCCAAACACAAAAACCCGCTGAGCCCCACCATGGAAAAATTGGGAGCCTGATCACATGGTTCATGTGCCGGAGGTGTGAGGCCAAGACTACTGGCCGCCCTCCGAAGTGCAAAGCTCCTGACAGAAGACTCTCTCTCCTGAGAGAGAGAGAGAGAGAGAGAGAGAGAGAGAGAGAGAGAGAGAGAGAATAAAAAATGATAAAGGCAGGAGTTGCACGTCCTGAGCCCCGCCCCACAGAACCTAAAGGCTCAGGGCCCACAGCAAGGATGGCGTCGTGCTGGGGCTGCAGCTCGGCGGGGTGTAGGAACACCTTGCAATGGGAAATTCGAAATTCACCACGAGCTTTCGGCTCACGCGCCTGGAGGGGGGGGTGCTGGAGCGCTCCTCGAGCCCAAGTGCATCTGGCAACCCGACCCCCTGTCAAGTGATACTGGGTAAGAAGGGACTCCTTTTCAAGTTTTGGAAGTGCTCAGAGTTCTTCTGTTTACGACTTGGCCAAAGTAGCCTTCTCTCTGGTTGGTGATTTGGATTGGTGGTTTGAGTGTTGGAAAACGGTTCCCAATTTACACTAGGTTCGAATCCCCAGTTACATGATAAACCGGAAATGGTGGCTTTCCCTTTTTCCCTACAAAACCCAACAGCAAGGGTACTGACTGACTCGAAATGTCACACATCTGTCCTGATAAGGCCCAGGATAGCTTGCCACTGCCTCGCTGAGATCAGGCCACAGGGCTACTGAAGCAGCGCTGAGGCTCAGACAGCCGTCATCAGCCGCTCACCCTCCGCACCTGCCATGCAAAACGGAGGGACGCAAATGGGCCGAGAGGGCCAGGCCGGGTCAACTGAAAGTCGCAAATGGCAAAATACACTTGGACGCAAGGGCCAAAACTGCAGTGTCCGGAAGTGCGACTTGGCAATTGCCAATTGCCAAGACCGTTTAAGCCCCGGCTCAAGCAAGAATAAACAAACACCGCTGGTCTGATCCGTTCCGGTTGAACAAATATGCGCCGGCTCAAGTCAATAACAAGTTCTGGACCAAATCCAAAAAAAACTACAAGGACACCAAATCTTCACTGGCGGGGATCTGCCCAAACCGGAGGGTCGCAAACACAGAACAAGGTCGCATGCCAGCGCCATGTTTCTACATCTGGAATGTCAAAAAAGAACGGCTGAACCAAGATGGAATATGTTGGCAGTGAACAAGATTAAACAATTCTGACATATAGAAGCATTGGACATCAAATGCCGCACTTCACTGCATAGACAAAACCAGCACAAACATATGCATGTAATTGCATACGAAGATGGCTAACCACACGCAAAAATGACCCCCACTGTGCCCAACCCTTTGGCTAGGGGAATTTGATTGCGGGTAGGTTTTCAATCGGAATGGGAGTTTGTTAATTGGGTTATTCGGTTGTGGCTTGTTCAACCCAATTTTTTGTTGCCCGGCGCAAAGCCAGCCACAATTTCCACACACTTGTCATCACAAGGGAATCAGTCCATGTTCCACCGTCAGCTCCGGCCCATCAATGGCCCACACCGCAAGTTTAGCTTGGTCACTTTCGCCTCGGCAGTTGTGAGTGCATGTCAATTTATCTGCTCAAGATTTCCGCCTTTTCGCTGCGGGTTGCCTTTTGGGGCCATTGTGCGTGTTTTTCGCCCACGGTTCTTTTTTGCCAAATGCCCGGTTTCCGTCAAACGCGTTAGCTAAGACCTGCTCTAGCTTGAACCCAAACAACCCTCACAAAAGGGAACCCACAAAGCGAGAAGAGCGCGCATTCCTTTTTGACCGGGTTGGTGGCAAGCTTCTAGGGCACGCGATGCACCTAGAGCAAGGGCTCACCCCCCCGTGAAACCGATTAAAAGCGCCAGACATGTTAAGGCATGTTGCACTGCTCCTATCTTGGACCCAAACCAGACCACCCAAAAGAACAAAGCAAGTCCGAAGCGGCCGCAGTTCTTTTAACCGGGATTGCTGAAAGTAGCACTGCTTCCAGGGCACGGATGCGCCTGGAGCAGGAGGTGCGTTGACCCCCCGTGAAACTTAAAGGCAAGACAGTGCGTGTCCTTGCAGGTGCGTGCAGTGCGCGCAAGGCGTGGCAGGCGTGCCCACGCCGGTCCGGAGACCTGGTGGTCCTGAGACCGTAGGCGGTCCGGAGACCTAGAGGTCCGGAGACCATCAATGGAAGTGCAGAGCTTCTGCAACTTCCCTTAAGGGATCTCGAGGCCTAAACACTTAAAATGAAAATGCAAAAGGTACCTGTCGCAGTTGCACACTTTTGCCAGCGGGGATAGCAGCTGAGTCTCAGCCACAGGCTCAGGGCTAGGCTCAAGTGAAACGCGAAATCAGCACCAGGGATGGGAGGGTGGGCCAAAAAGAAACCAAGACAGCGAGACAAAAAGGGGGAACCCACCCACCTCCCTGAGCCGAAACTTCGGATACAAGTATTTAGGACGCAGCTGATGCAGCTCCACTTCGCTCCCTTAAGGTCGAATCTTGTTTTCAACAAGAGTTTCAACTTAAGGGATCTCGAGGCCTAAACACTTAAAATGAAAATGCAAAAGGTACCTGTCGCAGTTGCACACTTTTGCCAGCGGGGATAGCAGCTGAGTCTCAGCCACCCCCACTAGACAAAGACTCTAGCTGCACAAACCATTGGCCTATCACGGGCGTCTTCAAATCTTCAGGTAACCACGGTTCGTTCTCAAACCGTGATGGTGCATCAGCGGGGTTGGCTGTGGCCAACCACGAATACCAGGGAATACACTGACAGGTGAATTCCATCTGCAACAAATCACACAAACACTGTTGGGCCCATTTGACCGCAGTTGTGCCTGACGCAAGAGCTGCTTTGGTCGCCTGGTTGTCAACAAAGAAGACGCAGTGCCTCTGGCTGAGGAATTTGTCCCAGGCTTTGTAGGCCATCCAAACTGCTATGAGTTCAAGCTCGAAAATGATTTGGCCTTTCCTTCCATGGCCAATGTTGTTCAGCGTTGACACTGGCACCGTGCTAGAGTACCAAGCCACAACGTTTCCACGCGGATCCACAAGTCCTCCCAGGCCAGCTGCATTGTCAGATTCAGGTTCATATGATGCATCTGTAAAAACGAGCCAGCACTCATGGGATGTAACATGCAGCCTGCGTGGCTCCCCTGTCACAACACGAAGCTTCAGCATTTGCAGGGCATGGCTGAAGTCACCACTAAGCCTGGACGTCTTCGAAGTATAGGCATGCTCCGTGAGTTTCCTCATGAGCAAAACTCCTACACGTCCCATAACCTGGTTTTCCGCAAATCCGAGCCGACCACGTAACTGCAAAGCAAGGGCAGGACTCAAAGTCCCAGCGCTAATGACCTTATCCAGCAGCAGCCCCAGTTCTTGTTTTCTGGCGTTAGTGTTTGACAGGGAAATGGATCCCTCAGGCGAGCTGTCAAGGTTGAGCATGACACCCAGTATGGCACACGCTCTCGCGAAGGGTGTAGCCTTTTTTCCAGTCCTGTCAAAATTCCATCCCAGCAAGTCAAGCAAACATTCCACTGTGCTACCTGTGCACTGTTGCAGAGAAGTCCGACTGAAAGTAACAAAGTCATCATAAAAATGGGTCCAGGTCAATCGAAAGAGCACAACACCAACATACCAAATGGCGTGGGCCAGCCGGAGGAAAGCCATAACACTGTGAGTTGCTCCAAATGGCAGCACATGAAGTCTGATCCACATAGGCCTCAAGTGCTCAGGCGACCACACAATGACCACTGCATGCTGCTTTCCATCCTCGGCCAGAGGAACCTGTTTGTAGGCTGACTTCAAGTCAACCGTTCTAATGAGCAGCGGGTCTTGATTTTCCCGCCGGCTGTTCTTGGTGAACTCGAGGGACAAGCACGCCACGTGATCAATGCCATGTAAATCAGGCTTCTCCTCCATCGTGGCTGTGGCATTGACAGAACTGCAAGAGAAATCGTCTATGAGTCGTATCTTGGTCGATTGTCGAATTCCAAAACGACGGCTTGGAGCACAGTCACATGGTAGAGTGCTCACCTCAAAAGGACCGTCCGCCCAACCCGCTGCACATTCTTGCAGGGTATCATGCCACACAGCCCTGTCTAGTTCCACGTCATCCGACTGCCTGACCATCGACAAAACTGCCTGCTGAATCTTGGTAGAGTTTGCACACAATTCTTCTGCAGACAAAACGCCAGGTCGAAATCTCTTCGCAAAAACATTTGACTTGGGAATTGGCCCATGCAAGGAAAAGCCTTTCTGGAACTCGCAAGCCAAACTCTTGTCAGGATACCCCGAGGCTGAAAGCATGTCACGGAAAAGCAGCACACGCTTGGCAGATAAAATGCGCTGCAGAGGCCCATGCAACCCGTCCTTCATAGCCTTCTCTTCGGCCGACAGATCACGGGCTCTGAGTATCCAATGCTTTAGAGTCAATGCTCTAAAGGACGCCACAGCATGAGGTTCACTTTCTTCACAAAAATTCACCGCATCCCGCAAATCATGTGGAATAACATTGAATACATTGCGAGGGTGCCCTTTCTCGCACGCTTCACGAATAAATTCACAAGGCGTCCAGAAAATTCCAATGGCAAAGGAAACAATACCCTCGCCAGAAGGTTTGTCAAAAATGCTCAAATCTCCATCACGTAAATGCTCATCGAACGCGCTTGAGCGCTTATCAAAAATGCTCGAGCACTCTTCTTGAGTTTGTCCACCGTCACCCCCTTTGACAGACAAACGTAAGATCTTGGAGTGATGTGGAACTAAATGAACTGCAGGCTGAGCAGAAACAGAATCAGGCACGAAAAAGTCATGTGTCAACTTGAATCCAGGTTTCCAAGAAGCAGGAAACATAGCAGATTGCCCAGTGAGAGTAACCACAAGCCTGTAATGTGGAACAAGTGGTGGCAGCTTACTGGCCTTGCTGACAGTGCCAGTCTGGACCTTGGCATGCTCAAATGTCACGCCTGAGTCCAACGCACAAAGGACTTGCGGGGGTGCTTGGACACCGCATTTGACCAAATATTGAATTAGAAGATCTGCAACAGCATGGCAAAATTCACTTGTGTATTCTCTTTCGAGACTTGTGGCCCACACATACTGCCCAGGATGTGCGGGATCTTCAACTCTGCCCCACGATGCATGTTGATGAGAGTTGTCACAAAGTCGATTCATGGGGTCAAAAATTGGTGTGTTGGCGACAAGCTTTGTTTTCTTGTTCCTTTTTGAACCAAGCACGCACATGTGCAGCAGGATAACGTGTTGAAGACGATCGGGGACCATGGCCCAAAAAGATGTACACCACATCCAGCTGGAAGCCGGATTCTCAACCATGCACAATGTGTCAAGCTCACAACAGCGAATAAATAGTCGGGTCGTGAATTCGTAAAGAATATTTGCCGATGCAACCTTGTCGGCATTGATGGAATTAAGGTTTGGTACTCCATCAGGATACTTCGCTGTACGTAAAGGCTCTGGCGCAAAAGGACCAGCATCAATCTCTCGCGCGCGGCTCGATGTTCCGCACGGTGGAGCTGCGTGAACAAAAATGCACATCGGGCTCTCAATCCACTGCAGCAACAAGTCTTGATTTGCTTTGCAAGTCAAGTCAAGGTTGATGACCGGCCCAAAAACATGTTTAGGGGTTTTGTGATCAACCCCAAACGAGCTGCTCATACCAAAATGGCGAGCGGTAGCTGTCAAGCGCGCACAACCGGAGAAAACCTCGACAATGAAGCACTCGCTCAACGATCGATGCCGCATGCTTTGTCAGACATGTTCGAATGCTGCGTGCGCCTGCTGACATCGGGGCTTGGCACAAACGTGAAGACCTCTTGCGCAACGTTCTCCTGGGGTTGTGTTGGAGGCACACCCCTTCTTGGTGTTATAACCAAAACAGATAGGATCCCCAGTGGACGTGCGGTAATACATACCTCTGAGTTCTTCTGGCATGGCAGGCACGCGTGATTTGCCTTTGCCCTTGCTCTTGCCCTTGGACGGGCCATGCTCAGGTCTCGACCATTTGTTCTGGTGGCCAGCTGAGTAGGAGCTGGCTGCGTGATCACCTGAACGCTTCCTGTCCTCACCAGCGGTAGACGATGCTCTTGGCAAGGGCATTACATGGTACATGACTGAAGGATTGGAAATCATATTGTTGAAAATCGCATCCAAGGGCTTAACACCGCAAATGCCAGACTTGAGATCATGAGCACATCTGGCGGCTTCCACCCAGGCGGATCTGTCACATCGAAGAACCTGGACCAATGTAACCTTCTGGAAACCAGCAGGCACATCCCTGCTGAGAAGCATGAAAAGGTGGTTCACCCACCTTTGGTGGCTCAGGTAGCTCTGCAAATGGGCATAGTGCAAGGCAAGTCCTCTGCGCTGGAGAGCATGGAAAACTTGCATTTCGGTGCCAGTGGGAGCCTCAATCAAAACCTGTTTGTCTTGCACAGTCAAACTCCCCTGGTCAATTGTGATCTCCTTCACCGGCTTCTGCTGCTGAATCTCTGCAGTTCGAGAGGTGCACTTCGACGGGGGCAAATAGACTAAAGCCTGTGACTCTCTCATTTTGACAACCGCTTGCTGGTCTAATTCATCTTTCATCTCAACACCAGTAAGTTCCTTCGTCACCTCGTCCAGTCTGGTACGCCGCTCAACTGGGGGGACCCTCTTGCTTGTAGAGGAGTCCGGGTCTTCCACCGCCTGACGAAGCGCAGCAATGACCATTGTCTGACTCTCGAAAAGCAGCCGCTTGAGTTTCGCCACTTCCTCCATAGTCGGGGGAGATCCCACAACTGTTTCCAACCATGTGGTAAAATTTGTGTCATCAATGGCTTCCCCTGGCTGACCATGCGCATAGCTGAGTGTGGCCAGGGTAGTAATACCATTTACTACAAGTGCATCTGTCACCCTGGCAGGCAAACCAATGTCACCGCAACGCTGCTTGAATGCAGCTGCACTCTCAATCAGTGAAACCATGGCTCATGCAAACGGACTACTGGTTCAGTTGTATGGTTTTTTTAAATCGATTTGCAGCGTTTGCTAGGTTGGCACGCGTTGCAAAGTCAAGTCGGTTTTGCTCTCAGGAAAATTAGATAAAACAAATGCACCACCATGACGACTGCCCTTAGGCATAAACATTCTGTTTGAAGACCTGCTTTCAGGTAAACTCTTTTGAGCCATTGCTCCACAAGATGCAAACACATGGCACTCAAATTGAAACTGCCAATCATCTGCTCCAATCGCTCTCAAGCGTGACAAATCCCACTTGCACGACGCAACCTTTGGCGCCACATATTCATACTGTCCAAATTGGCTCAAAATGGCCCTTAGGCCCAAACTACTTGGCGACTCCCGCAATTGACATTGGACATTGATGGGGCAATGCCCTCACTCATCATTTACCTGTAGAATCGAGCCACACAAGTTTCCCATTCTGCTAGCCTTTGCAACAGTGGGAGGCATGCACCTCATGCATTGGTGATATCTTCCAGGAATGTCGTACACCTTGGTGAACATGTTTGTGATTGGCCTTCCGCACGCAAGGAAGGTCCCCTTGCCTGTCTGATCCTGGTTTGCTCGATGGAAAATTGAACTCTTCAAGTGTATCCATCCTTCTTATGACCAAGGCCACTGTTGCAGCGGCTCGAGCCAAAAGGCAAACAAGAGGCGCACACGCACACGAACAAAGCGAACAACGCAACACGAACAGGAGAACCACAACCCGCGAGGCGCATAAGAGCGGAGCTCTAAAGTGTCCACGCGCACATCGGAAGACACTATTTTCACGACCGGCGAACAAGGGGAGTGCATACATGTTTGCTGTGTCTCTTAGACACAGCCACGAAAGTCTTAAGCCGCATCTCTTTAATACGGCAACTTTCTCTTCGTCCCCCGCCCCAGCGGCACCACAGGACCGCAACGCGGTATGGTTTTCTTCAACAGGGAGGGCGGGTGGGAAGAAAACAAATTCGTCTCACTGTTTGTTGGCACTCCATCATGTCCCTTTGGACCCTCGTGCCAAAATGCCACGACACCCTGTTCAATAGTGAGCCATCAACTATTGAAAACGTCGTGACATGTTAAAAACCCAGCATGTTAAAAATTCCTTCGCACGTTCAAACCTCGTAGGTAGACATGACACAAATGTCAAGTAGGTTCAACACGCTGGCAAAACGTGGCGCCACGACTTGGTGTAAACGTGTTTACACTCTTTCGCGTCAGCAACAGCGCTCAACTTATTTCGCTATGGCCAAGTCATAAACAGCCATTGGTGAACCAACAGCAAACTTATGACCAAGGCCACTGTTGCAGCGGCTCGAGCCAAAAGGCAAACAAGAGGCGCACACGCACACGAACAAAGCGAACAACGCAACACGAACAGGAGAACCAAGAACCCACCACCGCGATGAGCGAAGCGCCGCGTGGAGGGACCATACCAGGGCAGGAAACCACAACCCGCGAGGCGCATAAGAGCGGAGCTCTAAAGTGTCCACGCGCACATCGGAAGACACTATTTTCACGACCGGCGAACAAGGGGAGTGCATACATGTTTGCTGTGTCTCTTAGACACAGCCACGAAAGTCTTAAGCCGCATCTCTTTAATACGGCAACTTTCTCTTCGTCCCCTTGTCTGCTTCAGTCGACTCTTCAAACTTATAGCATCTCAAATTCTCCCCACTGATGGGGCAAGTGACACACATCTGTGGTTTAGCTCCAAGGCTCACCAAGAGTCCCAAGAATCTCTGCTCGGTCCATCAGCCACATTGGATTTTGATGGCACTCGGGCGATCCAAGAAAGACACGGTTTGGCAAGATCTATGTCTTCCCAGACTTTAAGGAGTTCACGCCACGTCTTCTTCTTTGCCGAACCTTTGACTGCAGTATCCAGGGCCGCCCAGTTATCGCAAAACAAAATGGCTGACTCGTCATGCAACTCATCGGACCACACATGTCGCGCAGTGACTAGCGCATACAGTTCAATCAAACCTATCACATGACTGGCACCGTCTGCTCTCATAGCCGCCAATGCCGAGGTAGGAACATCCGCTCCAAACGCTAATGGAATCCGTGCCGGCTGAAACAAAACTGCACCAATACTGCTCCAGAATAGGCTGATCAGAGCCACGGTTTTGCCCGATTTTGATGGCCCGAGGAAAATGCCCGTGCACGGCACCATGGACCACGGGGTCAGAGGCTTGTTTGCTGCTATACTCTGTCGTAGGAAACAGCTTGATCTTCCCCATTTCCTTTGCGTTACTTGCCAAATTTGAAGCCGGGCAGGAAAAACTCGCAGGCGGTTGACGCGCTGGCCATGGTGGCAGGGTTGTTTCTTCAGGAAGAACGGAAACGGTTTCAGAAACTTCAGAAATTGTGTAGACCAGCCCAAGTACCCCCCTCAGTATCTGCATGTTGTGGCACTGTGTGTTTTTCAGTGCATTCCGAGCTCTGCTTACATTATTTCTGCTGTGCGTGTTTCATGTGGCAGTGGGGCTTTTTCTACATTGCATGGCGGTCTTTGAGTGTTGGTGGTACCTTCTGGCACTGCTGATGTGTATTTGGATCATCTATGTATTCCTTGGTGAGTAGATGATTCACGACGCTGCCTCTTTTTGCCCTGCTGTTGTGTTGGGGTTTTGGTTCGGCTTGCTTGTTTCTTGTTTTCTTGTGTTTGGTTTTGGTTTCTGAGGGCCGGAGGCTTTTTTGTACTTCTTACCACTTTTGTCTCACACTTGCATTCCTTCTCACCGCTCTTGTCTATACCTTTCCTTGGTGCAGAGGCGTGCTAGATTCACGGAAAGCTGCCTCGAATCAAAAAATACAAGACGTCTGCGCTCTAACAGCGGACCTGCGTGATCACATCGGCCGCCTGGAAAATGCCCAACTTGTTCCTGGCATTGTCCTTATTTGTCGTAAACATCAAGCTTCACGGGGAACAGATCTTCTGCAAGACGGACATCTCATACCAGGCCGAAAAACAGACTGAGGGCGGTCAAAAGGTTGCTCAATTGCTCAAAGACTGAACAACGCAGGAAGGACGTGCCGCTTTACACGTTTAGTGAGAAAGCAATGATCAAACATGCTTCCTTACACTCCAATCGACATGGACAAGGAGTTGCGATCGATGTTGCGTTGGTTGTCTGGCTCCGCGGTGGAAGGTTGGGCTTACTACAACCGCCCGTACTTCAGGAAAAGGGAGATTTTGGTACACACGCTGAACAAGAGTTACGCAGTAGCGACTTACCGGTGGCGTTTTGGTTCCGGATCCGTCGCGCCCTCGGATGGGCGTTGCTGGGTCCTCACGTCGAGCATCTTCGTATTTCTTGGTATTGTGGAGTGCTGGTACGTTGAAGCTCTGACATTTGGGACACGGGATTGGTTGGTTAGGGGCCTTTTTTTTGTGGCTTGTTTACACATAAGAGCATTTGTTTGGCGCAAGGTTCGCGCCCGAATCACATGTTCTTCAAATGTCTTTGATTTGCAAAGGCAATTTGGTTGGAAAAGAGATCCTGTGTAGCATCTATTTTGAAACAGAACTTGATACATATATCAAGTAGAACTCATATGGAAAGAACCTAGAGGTCCCGCTTATTGATTTGGGTCACATTTCCACCAACGGCTACTCCCTGAAATTCAATTTGAATTTGCATAGGATTTAAATAGGGTTCAAAAATAATACTTGATCAGAATCCTGCTGGTAATTACATCGGAGAATCTTTCCCAATAGAAAATCCCAAATAAGTTAGAATTTAAGCAGAATTTGACAAGGAAGGAAACCAAACACATCTTTCTATGCTATAATAGTGTTTGACTAGAATGGCTAAATTATGTAAAATAACAATTTGCACAGCATGTTCTTTCCAAACGAATTTCTTTACATTTCAGCTAAGATTTACATAGACATAGTTCAACTTGAGTTTCAACTCAAAACGTGAAAAATAAGCGCAGGCTCACAGCGTCCCGCCCTGGTTTTTTGGGGCAGGTCTTTGGTACGCTTCTGCTTTCTTGCCGGAAGATGCTGTTGTACACTTTGGTGGTAGATTTGCTTGATGCGCACGCGCTCTGCGACTTTTGGCATGCTGCGTAGCAATGCCGCTCGTCCTGGTTCGCCGGGCTTGTTCTGGGCAGATTGTCGTGTTGTGTTGTTTTTTGGACAGGCTCGGCATGCCGTGTCGCAAAGCTCTCTGTACTTTTGGACAGTAGAATTGCCTTATGCTGTTTCTCATCCGTTGCTGCTCGTTCTGCGTAAACCATAGCCTTCAGGACAAGCTCTTGATAAGCAACTTTTGCATTTTGACGGTAAAGTTGCCTGATGCTTATTTTCCTTGCTTTTTCTGCGCAAAATATCACGTTATGTGTTTCGTTGCGGAAATACGGTTGCGGAATATACAGTTGTGTTTTGGTGGCAGACTTGCCTGATTCTCTTTGCCCTGCTTGTTCTGCGTAATATAGCATTGGTAGCTGGTATGCTGTGCAGCTGCTGCTTTGTTGCCGGCAGTTACTGTTGCATATTCTGGCGGTCGAAGTACCTGATGCTTGTTTGCACAACAGGTGCAACAGGTCGCTGCGTTGAGTTTTAACGGAGCTCCTGTCTGGAATGTTTGTGTTTTTTGAACAAACCAGCTTGCTGAGAGTTCATGCAAGATTCATAGCTTTTTAGTAGCCTCGTTGGCTGACAACACATTCTTTCTATTTGGGGTGTAATTGTGCTGGTAGAACTTAAGCAGCAACACACAACGCAAACAGGGTTTGCTAAAGTTGAACCAAAATTTCCAATCCCAAGCTGAATTTGCACTTGAACCAACTCAGCCAGCCTCGGCGGATTGCCCCGGACCCTGGGCATGTCAGCCGATTTTGTTGTGTTTTTTACAGACTGTCGGTGTGTGCGCACGCGCCCATGTGTTTGTGTGTTTTCAGTGCAATGGCCATGAATGCTGGAGATCAGGCCACAAATGATTGTGGCTGCTTGGCGTGTGGGGTGGTGGGGACTTGCATTCGCTCAGCCATTCCACACGCAACCGGATTATGCCGCGTGGGATTCATCAGGGCCGAAAGCCTTAGAAAAGGCGAGGAATAAAGGACTGGGTGCCGTGAAAAACGCTCAGGATTGGCGGCGGATGCCTAGGCAGGCACCATGCTGTGTACTTGCTGCGCGAGCCATGATGCTGCACAGGAACCACACGTGTCCGGTCAATGACAGAACATCCGTTCCATCAGTTCTATGTGCAGAGCCGGCTGGTTTGCGGGTTGGTCACGGCTACAGTGTCAACTTGCCAGGGCGACTGTGTTTGCGCCAACTCCTCTCATCTTCGGGAGTTGGCCCGACCCCCGGCCTCGAAAGAGAAAGCATCCGACCCACCATTCAGTTTAGCGCTTTCCAGGTGAACGTCACTGTGGATGGAATGGCTTGCTATGCGTGCGAACCGCGTCGACCTCCCGCTTGCACCGAGGCAGGGGGTATGGATGGATGCTGTGTGCGCAGTGTTCATGATGTATTCCGTGCACGAACGAGTGTTGCTGGTTGATTGGATCTTGGGTCCTTCTTGGGCAAACTGAAGTAGGACTCAAATGCAAGGCTGGAGAGGCATGATGTGCGCACTTCAGCCCTTGGCAGGCGCACGACCAGTGCACACCTGAAGCATGTGAGTGCGGCAACTCTCTGACTCACGTGGTTCCGGCTGGTTGCTGCTTCTGCTGTGTTGTTGTGATCCATGTTCGGTGCGGACGCCAGGTGAAGCTTGCCGCAACCACTGTGGATGGCAGCCCATGCTTTTACTGTGCCTGCCTCAGAAGTGAAGAGACCATCATCACAGACGAGCCCAGGTGAGTCGATCACCGGTGCAGCGGTTGGAAGGCGCTTGCCCTGCGCATTGTCTTGGATCCACAGCACCAACTCAGAGGTTGGAACTCCTCGTGGGGGCAGTGGTGCTATTGCTGTGCTGGCACATGGGCAGGCCGTGTGGGCCGTGTGGGGCGTGTGGGGCGTGTGGGGCGTGTGGGGCGTGTGGGGCGTGTGGGGCGTGTGGGGCGTGTGGGGCGTGTGGGCACGTGTGTTTCAAAGTCGCAGGAAGCCGGTGCCTCGGGGCAGCTTGAGGCTCTCCCGACGCCAGGCCTGGCTTGCACCTGGGTGGCTGTGAGAAGCATGACCGCCAGGGCGACCGCAGCCGGGCCATCCGGGTGCAACAGGAGCCACTGAAGTTCTACGAAGAGGCCGGAACTCGAGAGTTTGCAAACCTGCATGAGGAACGGCACATGAGACACGGAGACACGGCTGGGAGCGGGTGAGAGGTGCTCTTCGCCATCGGGGACATCTTCGATCTTCTGGCCCGGACTGACCTCCGACTCCCGCACCGGAACTGTTTTGATTTAGGTGGATGGCGCCTGCGAGCTGCTGGGGATAGCTGGTGTCTTAGCTTTCGGCCACGAATCCGACAAATCGAGGCCTGTCATGCTGTCATGCGTCTCAAGGCCTGGCAGTTCTTGCGCCAGCTGGACCTTAGCCTCGTTGTTGGCCGTGTCAGGACTTGTTTTGACTCACTTTCTCGCGCAAGTTTCGGATAGCAGGACGGATCTGGAGGAGACATGCCGCGGGCCCACAGACCCACAGACCCACAGACCCACAGACCCACGGGCCGATTTTGGGCAGTGCAACTATGGCCGCTGAGGTGCCAAGGCTCTGAAGGCGAAACTCAGCTTTGGAGGGCTGAAGCTTGTGAAGCCATGTGCCAGGAGACGAAGCGGCCAAGAACAGGTTCCAATGACCAGGCGAAAGGCAAGGAGGCCCTGCACCGGAGCGTCAATTGATCAGCTGGGTCAATGTCGTCGCGTCAGGTGTCCGGAGCGTCCACGTCCGGAGCCGGGCCGGCCGAGAAATGCCCAGCACTGAGCGGGAGACCTCGTTTGCCAGCGGCCAGCCGCCGAGGCACCGCAGCGGCAAAGGCACGGAGATGGAAAGGGAAATGCCAAAGGCACCGCCAATCGAGCTGAGTTAACTCAGGTGAGCACGGAGCCTGACACCCGACGGGGTACAAAGCCACGGCCCCAGCCCCGAGGGGAGCCTCGGGGAGAGCAGAAGGTTCGGGAAGTCCGGGAAGTCCGGGCGCGCACGCCGACGGATCAGATACCCAAGGCCTGGGAGAGAGCGACAGAGAGCGAGAGAGAAAAGAGAAGACAAGTGACGTGTCATGAAGAACTTCACGTACTCTCACATGCTTGGGCCATTGGGTCGTGTGCAGGAAGCAGACACCGGTTCGGGGCTGATGCGAGTTCTTGTGGGCCTGTGTATGCTTCGCCCTTGAGGAAAGAAGGTGCCAGCAAATGAAGTGTTGGATTTGGCATATGGCCCGCAAGCCCGGCAAGCGCAGAGAGGCGAGAGCATGGGAGAGGCATGGGAGAGGCATGGGAGAGCATGGGGCACGGGCTGGTTTGAGGAGAGAAGAAGGAGAAGGCGCCAAAGGAGCCGAAGGAGCCGAAGGAGCCGAAGGAGAAGCCGAAGGAGCCGAAGGAGAAGCCGAAGGGGCCGAAGGGGCCGAAGGGAGAGAAGGCGGCCACCAAGGTGCAGATGGTGCCGCTCTCTGAGCTGGGCTCTCGGATGACATGTGACGCGTGTCCCTCCCTTGAGAGTTTACTGCAGGGAGCCGTCTGCACTGTATCGGGCGGCGTTGGCAGCCAGGGTCTCAGGGTCTCATGGTTTGCCGGCACTTTTGCAAAGCTCCACTCAAGGTCATGAAGGCAAATGCCGCGGCTGCCGAACAATGCTTGCCATCCTCCTAGAGTTCGCAACTGGCTCAAGCACTTGCTTGGAGCGAGGTCTGCCGTCTTGGCGGAGGAACGATCGCTGCTTTACTCGCTGATGACAGTACCAAGAACTCTTCACGTTTTTTTGGAGAGGGTCCGCGCTTCTTTGTATGCAGGAATTCGACAATGATTCAACTGAAGCTGGCAGCGGCAATCTTCCTGGGAATTTCGACGAAACTCCGAGCGAGGCCTTTTGTGCTTTTTGGTTCTCGAAGTTGTGCGGTGCCGCTGGTTTGAAAGTTTGGCAGGACGACGTTCGCCCCACCGCCGCCGCTGCAGCTGCGGCCATTCTGGCGGCCAAGCACTTGGATCGGACGAATTGACGACTTCGATCGCGTGAGCCTTGAGGCAGCCACAGACAAGAGAGCGGCCGCGCTGCAGCTGTTAGACGCATCTTGCCTGCAAGTCCACAAATAGATTCTGACCATGGCAAGCCATGTAAGCCATTTCCTCCATGCGGTTCAATTTGAAGTTTTCATTGGCTGGGAGCTTGAGCGGGACTTCTAAAATCCAGGCAGCGGCGATGCCCACCATTGAAGTGCGCACCTTCATAGCGGAGCCCTGCGAGCTTGAGGCTGGGTTTCCGAGTTCCGAAGGGGATCCTGAATGGGATGCGTCCTGTGTCCGTTGACGGCTACTGTCGGGCGCGGCATGGGGGGTGCTGGTTGCCTATCCAGGCGCCGGTCATGAGAAGAACCGTCAGTGACACAGACATCACTCGCCGGATCCCCAATAGACTGGGGGATTCGAACTGCACTCATTCTCTGGCCGAGTTTACAGCTGAGCTGCCACGCTGAAGAGCCAGAAGTGAAGTTGGGAGGTTCCCGTTTGATTTCAGAGTTTCCACAGCTTCACCTCTTGCCAGTGACAGCACCAATTCGCAATAAAGAACTGTTTTCATAGGGTGAAGGTGTGAGATTGGATTGGATTCAGAGTGAGCAAGCAATGTCTTCACTATGCAGCAAGGCACCTCTGGTGTATGCGGTTTTTGGCCAAAGCGGGTCTTCTGCTAGGAGAGCTCAGGTGGTGGATATTTCACCTTCTCCAAGGCCATTTTTCAAACCAAATCACCAAACCAGTGTTGCTGACCGTGATGGTCTTGGATTTTCAGGCGCTTGGTTACGGGGGCTGTGGCTATGAAACTGGCTTTTCAATGCCAGTACCTTCGGCCGAAGTCCGAAACGTTTCAAAAGGCATAAGATGCGACCGACAAACAAAATGGGTGAAAGTCCAAGACGTCACCAGGTTGGAGCTTGAGTCGCCTCAAACTCATGCAAACTTTGCATTCTGTTCTCAGAGTGAGTTGAATGTAGGAGCCACATGGAGCCATATGGAGCCATAAGCAGCCATTCGGCTGGCCCTCGCGGTTCAGGGTTTGGGGGGGCTGTGGCCTGTCTTCGCCATGCTGCGCGCTGTGATGGAGCAGGATGACGGTGCCCGCATGGTGGACAACGTGGGCTTAGAGTCGGCGCCTTTGGACGCCTTCCGAATTGCATGTCCAACTTGCGCCTGTAGAGCTCGCTTGGCTTTCAAGCAACCACATATCTTGTTTCGTGCAATGATCTGTCATGATATGTCATGTGTCAGGTGTCATGTGTCACACATCATGTGTGTCATGCGAGTCATGTGTCATTAACGTCATGACATTCATTGCAATGTGTCTTCTTTGTGTCTTCTTTGTGTCTTCTTTGTGTCTTCTTTGTGTCATGACGTCTCGTGTCTTTTTTTTGACTGCGAGGCAGTCGGTGGGCTCGCCGGCGCGGCGGCTGAGCTCGCTGGGCACGCGCTCCTTCTCGGAGCCCGTTGTGCGGCACGCGGCCGAGGAGGCGCACCACGGCAGCGAGCACCGCCAGGAGACCGGGGACGCGAGCGACAGACGGGGGGAAGTCGGGACCAAGGGTTTGCCTGCGGAAGACGTATGCTTGGACTTGTTGTTCACATTTTTATACTTCTCATACTTCTTATGCTTAAATCCTGCTTCTGCTTGCTTAGTAGGTTCGAAAAGGGTCGTTGCAGGAGCGCACGCAGCTGGGCCTGGTGCGGTTCCGGCGCCAGCCCATGGTGCCTGATGTGGGCGGCCTGGGCTGGCGCACGAAAACGGGGCACCTGCTGAAGAACCAGTCTTTCTACCCACAGACTGCGGTGAACACCTGGGATTTGCCCGCGCATGCAGGTGTTAACACCTGGAAGGAGACCTGAAGCTGAGAGATTTGAGAGAGATCGATCTGAGAGACAGATGAATCAGATGAATCAGATGAATCAGATGAATCAGATGAATCAGATGAATCAGATTCCAGAGTCCAGACAGACGGCTTGTGAAGCTCAGGACTACCACGGCCCGAAGATGGCCACGGATGCCGAGATGTGGGCTTGGCGTGTTGGCTCCTGTCGCTCTCGCTTTTTCGGCCTCTTTTTCGGCATCTCTCCTCGTCTCTTGTCTCGAATTTCTAACGAATTCCTAACGAATTTCTATCGAATTTCTCGAATGTCTCGAATTTCTCCTTGTTTCTTGCGCTTCTTGCGCTTCTTTTGTTTTTTGGGTTTCTTTCTATTTCTTCCTCTCTCGCCTCGTGGCAGGATGGAGCGCCTGGACCGCTTCGACGAGGAGGCGGCGGAGTGGGAGGCGAAGAAGCTCTTCGTGAACACCACGCGAGCCCAGACGTCCCGTCCACGCGTTTGCGAACGGGAAGGGACGTCGACGTCGCATTCGGTCCGATGAAAACAAGCATCAGTCAACGGTTTGTAACGGTTTAGTTGGATAAGTTTACTAGGTTGACTCAATCTAGAGCTAGAAAATCACAGCTGGCGAGGTAATTTGGTTCACGAGCAACCAGGTTAGATTCCCAATAGACCAGCCAGTCATTCTTCGAGTTTTGCTTTTGGGCTGTTTCATATGTTAGATGAAAAACTATTGGCCAGTCAAGGATTTGCCGATAGAATAAGACATAGCCGATGAACGCAAACATATAGTCTTTGAGAGATGCTTGGAGCTTGCCAGGCTGGACCGGTTTTCCAACCGGAAGATCAACCGCAGCATGCTGACCTCGCAGCCGTGTTGGGCCCCACACCACAGGGCCAGACGAGAGGCACGGATGGCAGGCGGCAGTGACGCGCAGCGTGTGCGCGTCAGCGAGGTGCATGCCATCTTCGAAACTTTTGACTCCAGCATGGGCGAGAAGCCGCAGAAAGAGCTGAGAAAGGCGTGCCATGCAAAGGTTGCGGAGTAGCATGGTTAGTGCCCGAAACCGGTGCCGGCACGGAGACAGCGCCAGGTCTACACAGAGAAGGTCTTGAAAAAGGATCGCGAGGTGCACAGCACAGAGTTTGCATGTCGTTGAGATCTGACCGCGCCAGGCCATCCGGCAGATCGCCAAGCGGATCCAGAACGAGGAGACCTGGAAGCTGGTCTTCAAGCATATGGAGCAGGCGAGTGGCTGGGGGCAAGACTTCAAGACCAAGGCCGTAGGCAGTTTTCCGTGGAGACTTGATCCCGGAGGAACGACGCGCGGACATTCGCGCAGATCTTCAGGAAAGACAGGCGCACACAGATCAGCTCATGGCAATGTCCGGGCAGCCCTTGCAACAGGAGCCGGTGCTCAACATATGTGACATCCGAATTGCTTGGCATTTGTTGGCATTCGACCAGGACAGGGCGCGCTCGCCTCTGCCAAACAACTGCTCGCAGAGAAGCGAGGAGCTGGCCGTTTCTGATCGTAGCTGCCGAGCTGCATAGCTGCCCAGCTGCCTAGGAGCTCTCTGTCCCGCGGCAGCCTTACATGCCGAAGGACGTGACGCAGCTCACAGACTTCCGGGGTCTAGTTCACGCAGACAGCGACTTTGCACTGGAGACGCTCTTCCCGGGCTTTGGGCACGATCTCAGCCGCAGCCCCAGACTGCCCAGGCTGCCTGCCTTACGAGCCTTACAGCCTTACGGGCTTATGGCCATACTGGCCTTAGGGGCCTTGCGGCGTGAGGTGCGGAGTTCCGAGCAGCTGCCACGAGGCGTTGCCTGCGAGTCTGTTTGCCTGCGAGTCAACGCGAGTTCTCATCTCAATCTCAACGCGTGTTGAGTGACGAGGAGCACGGAGCCGGGGTGGCCGCCGCCGGCGGCCGCCGCCACGCCGCGCCGCGCCGGGTCCAGAGAGAAGGCGCTGAAGGCCAGCGCGCGGAGTGGCTCGCAGCTCGCGCCAGTCGTGCCAGTCGTGCCAGTCGTGGCAGTCGTGGCAGTCGTGCCAGTCGTGGCCAGGGTGCCTCCGTCACAAAGGGCTCGATCCCCGTGTCCAAGCACCGCTTGGAGCGCGTGGGCACCCGCACCAACGAGGACTTGCTGGCCGAGCACTCCAAGGCCTGAGGGAATCTAACTCTTGGCTCTGCCTCTCCCAACTTCTTTGAGGCGCAGTTCCGGCGCACGGCGGCGCCGCCTGCGCCTCCGCAGTCTCGGGCACTCCTGGAGGAGGTGCGAGCCTTGGCGCGCCGAGCGAAGTCGAGCTGCCCGTGCTCAGGACTTCTCGCCAAAGGTCACGCAAAAGGATCCCTTGCGCGTTACGGGCCGCTTCGCCCGGACTGAGCACACCCGACACCCCACATCCCCCAAGGCGCGGAATGGAATAGAGGGGAGTGGGGGGTGGGGGGTGGATTGGAGTCAGCTGCGTGTGCTGGAGGCCCAGGAGGAGTTGCCTCCTCCCCGACGACCCATGGTCTACCATGTGATGGTTGAGTCTCACTCGCCAAAGGCGAGCATGGTGAGGGACTTAGAGAGCGTCCAGATCCACGAGAGCGCAAAGAATCTGAGGGCATTGACACCACCATGAGCTCCATGTCTTCCCTCAGGCGCGTGAGTCCTCGTGAGCTCGTGACTGTTGTCTCCGGTCCGAACTCTCGCCAGGAGGAGCGCCACATCGCCTCTGCCAGACTGCATAGACTGCATAGACTGCATAGACTGCATAGACTGCATGGCGCGCATCGCACACCAAGGTTGCCGCGGCCAGGGCCCAGCCAGGAGCGCAGCCAGGCCGATGCGAGGCGAAGCGTTTGATTGTCGTATGGGATCTCTGCAGGCAATGGCTGACGTGTGCGCGGAACTAGACGACTTTGATGTCCTTTTCTCAGCAAATGGACAGTTGCAGTTTCGATGCACTTGTATTCATTCTGGCTCGTTTTTGTGACTCAGATGGTTCCAATTGCACAAAAGCGGCATGTCCAACCTGCATCGAAGAAAGGCGTTTCCCAAATTTCGTAAGCCATCGAAATGGTTGGTTTCTGTCTGTATTTGTTTCTCAGAAACCGTCCAAATGCGGGGCACCGCCACATGGAATATATTTCACCCCATGTCGCATACAAGGTTGAGCTGAAGCATTCAGGAACGGGTTACCCCTGTGCCACGCATCAGCAACTTCTTCGCATCTCACCGTCTGGTGCCCAGTGTCTGGAAGTGTCTGGATTCTTTGTCCGAACTGCTTCATGTTGAGGCTGAGAGCCATTCGCTGAGAGTTTCACCCCCCGAGAAACATGGCAAAGCGGCAATGCGTCGCGTCGGCCATGAGCCATTCATGTGGAGTCCAAGCTCGTCTGTCCTCCGCACGTCTCGGAAAGAGAGATTTGGAAGACACGAGCCACAAGCCATCATGCAAGATAGCAAGATACGCGAGACAGAGCCATCCTGCATAGCCCCAGCCTTCAAAGTCTTCAAGGCCTGCAAGACACTGCAGACTGCAGCGTCGCACGCGCATTGCAATTGCCACAAAGCCAATGGCACTTTTTATCAAATGGTGGCATTGCTGGTGTAACGTACATTGCATGTGATGCCGAAATGGTGACGGTGCTGAGCGAGCTGAGCTTGGAGTACTCGTTTGCAGAGCTGCAGCAGGCTAGTTTGCACGACAGTGGATCGAAGTGAGAGCGAGCGTGGGACAGCGGAGGGGCTGAGAGATGCGGTCAGGCGACCAGCAACTTCCACGAGAACAACCGTCTAGGTGCCAAGTCTTTGCATGTGCACATTCGCAGTGAAAGCACCACAGCTCTGGACAGGCTATGGGTCCTTTGGCGGGGTCTTCAAGGGAATTAAAAGAGATGGTACGGAGTGCGCAATCAAGGTGAGCTTGTGATTCTTGTGTGAGACTTTCATGTGACTCTGAGAGGTGTTGGATGTGCCGGAGGAGTCTGGTTTCGAGGAGCCGGGCTGAAGGGCAGGGAACAAGCCGGATATCCGGCGGTTTCCGGCGATCTCCGATACGCCAGGAAGAGGTGCGCGTCCTCAGCAAGTTCCGACACCCAAACCTGGTGATCCTCATGGGCTTCGCAAAGAACGGGCGGGGCCCATCGGATCGACGGATCGACGGATCGACGGATCGACGGATCGATGTGAAGCTTGATCTCTCGAGGCCCCAGCGGCTGCTGGTCTACGAGCACCTGGGTGGCGGGGATGTCTTCCGTCGGCTGCAAAAATGTGCAGTGGACAATGCGCCTTGGTCACAGGAGAGAGAGAGCAGACCCGCACAGAGAGAGAAAGAGAGAGAGAGAGAGAGCTTCCCTATTTCCATGTGCATATCGGATCCAATTCCATAACAGGTACCCTTCACCTGGCGTGAGCGGGTCAGCGCCTCCTTGGATGCATCCTGCGGTGCGGCGCTTTGCCACGAGCCGATTTGCGTGGAACCATTTTTGAGCGTAAGGGTGAACATTTGTACATCAAGCCGTTGTCAAGGTTTGTCACACCTCCACAACTCCACGCCCAAGGCGCTGTGATAGACACATGCCATGTGCACACTACACACTATGAGCCCTGAATTGAGGTCTTTCACCGTGACATCAAGTGCCCCAACATCTTGTTGGCCGCCCCTGACTGGTTGGCCTTTGTCTCCTTGTCTCCTTCGTGGTGGCCTCGGGCAGCTTGGGCAGCTTGGGCACGGCTTCACGGCCAGGACCGAAACGGCACGGCCAAGATGGCAGACTTCGTCCCCGGCTCGGCCGCACTCTGCGCACTCTGCGCGCTCTGCGCGCTCGGCCATATCTCGGCGCTGAGGGCCTCGCCTGCTGCACGCACGACAAAGTGCAGAAGGTGGACCAGGAAGGACCGCGGAATATTGCGCTGGCAACCTGTCAGATCGTCCGCAGGCTGCAGGGACAGTGGGCTATGCTTGTCCGCACTACGTGAACAAGGGCATGGTCACAGAGGGCAGCGAGGAGCGCAATGCAAGCGCTTGATGGCTTGAGGATGTTTGGTTGCACGAGAGACATGCTTTCCGAGGTCTACAGCTTTGGCATTGTCCTCCTCGAGCTTCTTACAGCTGCGCAGCCCGCATGCATGTCAGAGGCCTGTGTGCCCGCATGCCTCTGCGCTTGTGTTTGTGTTTATTTTGCTATTTTGATTGCTTGTTTGTTCGTTCGTTTGTTTGTTTGGTCGTTTGCTTGTTTGTTTGTGTTTTTTTGGTGTGTGTGTGTGTGCGCGTGTGTGAGTGTGTGAGCATGCGCATGTGCACGTGCACGCACATGTGTATATGTGAGTCAGTGAGTGAGTGAGTGAGTGAGTGAGCTGAGTGAGTGAGTGAGTGAGTGAGTGAGTGAGTGAGTGAGTGAGTGAGTGAGTGAGTGAGTGAGTGAGTGAGTGAGTGAGTGAGTGAGTGAGTGAGTGAGTGAGTGAGTGAGTGAGTGAGTGAGTGAGTGAGTGAGTGAGTGAGTGAGTGAGTGAGTGAGTGAGTGAGTGAGTGAGTGAGTGAGTGAGTGAGTGAGTGAGTGAGTGAGTGAGTGAGTGAGTGAGTGAGTGAGTGAGTGAGTGAGTGAGTGAGTGAGTGAGTGAGTGAGTGAGTGAGTGAGTGAGTGAGTGAGTGAGTGAGTGAGTGAGTGAGTGAGTGAGTGAGTGAGTGAGTGAGTGAGTGAGTGAGTGAGTGAGTGAGTGAGTGAGTGAGTGAGTGAGTGAGTGAGTGAGTGAGTGAGTGAGTGAGTGAGTGAGTGAGTGAGTGAGTGAGTGAGTGAGTGAGTGAGTGAGTGAGTGAGTGAGTGAGTGAGTGAGTGAGTGAGTGAGTGAGTGAGTGAGTGAGTGAGTGAGTGAGTGAGTGAGTGAGTGAGTGAGTGAGTGAGTGAGTGAGTGAGTGAGTGAGTGAGTGAGTGAGTGAGTGAGTGAGTGAGTGAGTGAGTGAGTGAGTGAGTGAGTGAGTGAGTGAGTGAGTGAGAGGAGGGAGAGTGAGTGAGTGAGTGAGTGAGTGAGTGAGTGAGTGAGTGAGTGAGTGAGTGAGTGAGTGAGTGAGTGAGTGAGTGAGTGTGTGTGTGTGTGTGTGGGCTGGCGGGACTTTGTTTCCAAGTTATTTTGGGGATTGAGCTTTTTCCTCACGTGTTCAATGAAAATTATCAACGTGTCACCACTTGAGGGAGAGCTTTGTTCGCAATCTCGGACTGGAAGTCGTGAGCAGGGAGCGCGCGGGCTTGTGGATGGCGCGGGCCAACGAAGACCGATCCAGGATGTCGGGCAAAGTACCTGTGATTTTTTGGAACTCGATATATCCGGCTTGATGAAACCGTGTCATGCCTACTCCTGTGTTCTTGGTTTGAGCCCTTTTGGGTGACCCTTTGATGGCTCCCTTAGGGTCCCCGAGCACCAAGCAATTTGAAGATTTCGGTTTTTTGGACTTCTATACCATCTGAAAAAGCCACCAGTCTGTGTGCGTGTGGGTTGTTCTCAGCTCAGACCGTGTGCGCATGGTGCTGGGGATGCCGATGAAGCCCACATCCTGTTGCATCCGCATCCGCAACAAAATCAATGTTTAAGGACATTCAACGCCTCAACTCCCACGCTGCCCGCATCGCGTTGGCACGCAAAGTTCCAGCACTGAGAAGCTTTAAGCCCAGCCCCCCTGCGTAGCTGCAAGAGCCCAAAAAACCGCATCTCCGAAAGTGCATTTGGCGGCAAGGCCCATACGGCAGCAAGTTGCAGGCGCCAGCTTTTCAAGTTCTAAGCAATAGAAAGCTGAATAAGAGACAGAAAACGGAGCACAGCTGGAAGCGCAGCGAGAGAATTAGGTGTAAGAATGTGCATTTTCATTGTTTGTCCATTGGACTTGGATAGCGAGGCGGCGCAATTAAAGCAAAGACAGCTCAGCCGCCGCAGCGACGCGGTCTCTGTTCAGGGCCCGGATGGGAGTCAGCAGTACACCTTCCTCGTCTCCCACCTCAACGGGGATGTGCGCATCGCGGTGAACATGGCAGATCCCAAGGAGAGATCTTGCCGACTCACGTGACATGTTGGACGGCTGACGTGTGAGGCAGATTGGCCCCACACTGTGGCCTGGGACTTTGCCATGCTGGCCCTGCGGTGCACGGAGTACCAAGAGGCGTTTCAAGACAACTCTGAAGCGTTCTTGGATGTTTTTTTTGATTTTCTTTTCTTTTAACCGTGCCAGGAGGCGCGGCCGTGCTTCACGGAGGTGGTCACCACCCTTCGCGCCCTGTGCGTCGAGCCGGCCAGGGCCTTGGGGCCTTGGGGCGTCCGATGAGACCGCGGAGACTGCAGGCGACCTCGCCGTCCCCCCCCTCGCAAGCTCCGCCGCCCCCACCTCCCCAGCCAAACCCAATGCACTTCCAGGTGCAAGCCCAACAAGCCCAACAAGCCCAACAGGCGCAGCAGGCGCAGCAGGCGCAAGCGCAAGCGCAAGCGCAGGCCCAGGCGCAGGCGCAGCAGGCGCAGCAGGCGCAGGCGCAGGCGCAGCAGGCCCAGGCGCAGGCGCAGCAGGCGCAGCAGGCACAGCAAGCACAGCAAGCGCAGCTTCAGCGGCTGCAGCAGCAGCGTCCAGTTGTGTTGCAACCCGCCGCTTTCAAAAGTGGGCTGGTGCCTGACGAAGAGGAGCGCAAAGGCATAAGGAATGTGAATGCAATGCAGAATGTGCACCGGCAAGTCTCTGTGGCCTCTGAAGACCGGTACGGTTCAGGCCGGAAGGTCCAAGTTCGGATGCAAGACGCAGCGTTTCAAAACTTCCATGCTTGGGCATGTGATGTGCAGATTGGATAGGCAGCCCCGCCACGCCGCAGCTCATGCCCATGCACAGTCCGTAGCTCGTGTTGGATTCTTTCGAGCAAAGGGCTTGTATCGCCCAAGGCGTGTCTCGGCCGGTGCGTATCTCCGTCCAGAAGCCCTTGCTGTGGACACTTGAGCCAGCTCACAGCTGACAGATGATTTTTGGATATGGTGCACCCGTCCAAGGTGCATCTCTTCTCGGTGTTCAAGTCTGATTCTCCTCCCCAAGGACGGTAGGCAGTGTAGGCACCGTGGGTAGACCGAGCATGTTGAAACGTTTGAGGAGCAGAAGGTGCTGGCGCACCGGCGGGAAGGAGGAAGTCTGTGCCATGCTCAGGTCCTGTCTGGTCTGATGAGGCAGATTTTGTCTTCGGGATAGAGTCATTGAGTCTGAGGCCGAACTTCCGCTTTGGGCGCCTTTTTCAGGACGACTTCTGTCGCTTGGTGCTTCCTGTGGCTCACTCAGCCAGCCACAGTGTGTCTCCTGCGATGCCGCCCGAATTCCAAGGATGACCATTTATTCCACCAAGTCTCCAGGGAGCACTTCCAGATTTGGGCCGGGGGCATTGAGTGCACAGCGAGCGGCCACCAGCGCTCCGTGTTCATTCCGTCATTCCCTGGCTTTGTAGATATATATATATATACATGTATATATATATATAGACGCATGTATTAAACTTATTTTCTGGGCCTGCGGCCTCTAGCCGGCTACGCCTCTTTGAAGTTATACCAGGCCATCTTATGTTTTTTGTATGAGAAACGTATCCTGTGCTATGATATGGCTGGGTAGGTTATGCATGTTGCCCACCCCAACCCCAGATGATGCCGGGGATGCCAGCTTTCTGGGCCCCAGCCGGGCCCCAACCCAGAAGGCTGATCGCGCGCGCGCACGCGCGCCAGAGGCCCCAGAAACAGCAGCCCAAAAAGAACAGCCCGCAAGCCAGCCCGGAAACGCAAATGCAACAAAACACTGTAAATAGCAGCGTTTTGTGGCTGGGGTCGCGCGCGCGCGCCAGAAGGCCTGAAAACCAACGCGAAAAAAGCAAGGACCGCGCAGCACGCGAGCCAGCCATAGCAAAAGCAAAACGGACAGAACAACAGCCCAACGCTCAGCGCAGCAGTTTTTGGCGGTATTTACAGCGTTCTGCAGAGCGAGGACCCACCATCGCCGGCATGCCCGGCAGCGCTTGGCGCCAAAATGCGCAAAAATGAGCCTCGCTTATATCCCTCCGATACCTTCTAAAAAACAGTGCTTCATGGGTTGACAGGCTTTTTGGAAGGAAGTCTTGATGATGCAGACCAAGACCCGCTGCAGCATCACCCAGGCCCAACCCCAGACCCTGACGATGTCAGCCACATGGCCTAAACTTTTGCGAGGGCTTCCCACAGGCAGGCAAAACCGCAAGCCCGAGCTGGTGACGCAGAGGTGCCGGATTTAGGCAGCGCATCACGACCGCGTGGCGAGGGTCGGCGGCACCAGGGTGCAGCCCCTATAGCTAAAGCTAGCAGGCTAATTGCCTAGCGGCGACATGCTACCCCAGGAGGCGTAGCCGGATTCAAGGGCTGCCGCCCTGTGCCGCCGACCCTGCCAGACGCAAGCGTGCAGCGCATGCTGTGCACAAGCTCAGTGCCAGGAAGGAGGGGATCCTATGTTTTCTTGCCTGCCCGTATTTGCTTGTACTTTTGCGCATAGTGGCGTCGAGCCCCGGATTTTCCCGAAATCGGATGTTGTAGAAATTCGGGAGGCCGCCAATAGTGCTTGGACTTCCGGATGTTCCCGGAATCCGGAGCCAAGGACACGGCCAGCCCCCGGATTTTCCCGAAATCCGGGGTCTGAGCTGACGGTTGTGTTCTGGATGTTGTAGAAATCTGGGAGGCGGCAAGTAGTGCTTGGCAGGCAGGTTTTAGCAGGTTGCTCCGGATTTTCCCGGAATCCGGAGCCAAGGAGACGGCCGGTTCTCGGGGGTTTGAGCTGCCGGCCGCGCCCCCAAAATCCGGGGTTTGAGGTGATGGCCGCGCCCCGGATGTTGTAGAAATCCGGGAGGCGGCCAATAGTGCTTGGGCTCCCGGATTTTCCCGAAATCCGGAGCCAAGGACACAGCCAGCCCCGGGGTCTGGGGATCGGATAATAATCATCATGACGCATCCTCAGCATCACAAGCATTCATCATGATAATCATGTCCACGCATCTTTTGTATCATCACAGCATCCTCTGCATTACCAATGCTCCAGGAGCAAAGATCATGATGATCATGCGGATAATGATGATACGGAAGACAACTGTCATGACAAGCATCACCATAGCATCCTCTGCATTACCAATGCTGCCTAACGCCACATTTGAAACGTATAGAAAAAAGAGATGATGATGACAATCATGATGACCGTCATGAAGATGATGACTGTGATGACAGCCATCATGAAGATGACAAGGATGATGACTGTCATGATAACTATCATCGTAGCATCCTCTGCATTGCCAATGCTACAGGATGAAAGATCATGATGATCATACGGTTAATGATGATAAGGAAGACGACTGTCATGATAACTATCATCGTAGCTACCAATGCTGCCTAACGCCGCATTTGAAATGTATAGAAGAAAGAGATGATGATGACAATCATGATGACGATGATGAAGGTGATGACTGTGATGACAATCATCATGAAGATGATAAGGATGATGACTGTCATGATAACTATCATCGTAGCATCCTCGGCGTTGCCAATGCTGTCGATGACTGTCCTGATAACTATCCTCGTAGCATCCTCTGCGTTACCAGTGCTACAAAATCAGAGATCAGCATGATCATACGCATAATTACGACAAGGATGACGACTGTCATGATAAGCATCGTCACAGCATCCTCTGCATTACCAATGCTGCCTAACGCCACATTTGAAACGTATAGAAAATAGAGATGATGATGACAATCATGATGACCGTGATGAAGGTGATGACTGTGATGACAATCATCATGAAGTGACACATCGCGCACGAGGATGGTCATGAAGTGACACATTGCGCACGAGGATGGTGATGAGTATAATGATAATGATGCTGATGATGATGCTGATGAGGATGAATCTTTGGTTCTGCGTATGTGCCAACCACCCTTCCCACGCGCCTCCCCTTTTTAGAGAAAGGGTCGGCGGATTTTCTTATTCAAATTTCAAACTCATTCGCTCCATTCTTACCGTCGCGCTCCTAGCCCAGGCAGAGGAGTGGCCCAGCCTGCCATCAGTGGCAATGGCGGGGCAGCCTTGCACCTGCCGACCGGGCGAGTTGCGCCGTCGAATGCCGTCGCTCGTTCCCTCATTTCTCATTTCTCATTTGTTATTTGCTGGTTTGCTCGTTTGCTCTCTGCCAGTTTTTCTGACAAACTACGGCACGGTGGGCACCATTGTGGATGGCGTCATGCTGGACGCTCGCGGGCAGGAAGCGCGACTGCACAATGGCCTGCGACCAAGTTCAGTAATGGTCAGTGTGCACCGAACACAAGGAACACGCCTGCACTATCAAGCTCACTTCGAGTGTGCAATGCGCTTTCTCGTTTTCTGAGGCAGTGTCATTGGGCTGCTGGGCCGGGTCATTGTGGAGGGCGGCGAGATGAAACTGCCCTTCCTGGAGTTCCGCTTTGGCCTGGAGGGGCCCGGGCACCAAATCTCACGTCGGAACCAAGCCGACCATCCCCTTTTTGGAATCTTGAAGAGTCCGAGGTGAGCGGTGAAAAGCGGTGAAAAGCGTTGCAAGTCGGAGTGAACTCGTTGAGGTCTGTCTTGGAGGATGCTGATGCTGGGCCCACAGAGCTGCAGTGCAGGGCATAGCGATGTGCGTGGGGAAGTCGGACTCGGGTCAATTGCTGCAGAGTCCTTCCTGACTTTCTCCGTTCGGGGCTGCTGGCATTCGCTTTTTGGGTGGCGCGCGTTGGTAGGGACAGCTTTTTAGTGGTTTGTTCAACTTGCTGCTTGCAAGTTGTGGGTTCATTGGCGTGGCACCAGCGTGCCAACGTGTTGCCTGGACACATGCTACATAGATCATGCCTATGTCGCCGTGCTGCTGCTTGCATGCATCTGCTTGAATAAGTATGATGCTTAAACATTACCCTTACTGTGAAGAAGATGGTGATGATGCTCATCATTATCATCATCGTCATCGTACCACCCTTTTTCACAGCACGTCTGGTCATCCGGATGCTGTCTGCATTGTCATGATGGTGCTTAAAAATATCATAATGCCAAACCCATCATGTTGCCGAAGTCATGTAGCTTTTATCAGAATTGTGCTTCCTGCCATTCTGTGTCATGACTTATGACCATGCTGAGCCCGCAACGTTGTCATGCTACTTGAGCGGCAGTCAAAGATCCCAGGAAGCAAAATTGGGGTTCTGAGGAAGGATTGGCCTAGGGCGCCGAAGCTTGCGGAACGCGTTGCAAGCTTTGTTGCCGCGCTGTGTGGATTCAGGTTCCAACCCTGTGCATGAGTGTACCTTGTACATGCTCCGCCGCTACAGACTTCAAGAGCACTATCAGCAGTGTGAAAAGTAGTCAACGGTTTGCTGCTTGCCTAGGTATTACCTTAGGTGGCCTAGGCTTGATAACACAGGTTATCAGCCGTAAAGGCTTGTACATAGATCGCCATGGCATCCGGAGATTTGCCCATTATATACAATATATCTGGAGAAGTTGGTGACGGTGGTGATGGTGCAGTTGCACCTACAGGTCCTGTTGACCCTCGCGATCCTCGAAACGTATTCGGGTTCGCGACAAACTACCAAGCCACCCAGAACATCATGCATGTGCATAACGACACGGGTGACGCTGTTAGGGAAGAGGCCAACACGTTACATCGCGTTGCTATGGATGCTACAAGGGCGGAATATAGCGCTCATTTGGCGGAAACTGTGCATCGCCTGGACGAGGAGAACAACCGTCGGACCCTTGAGCTGCACGAGCAGTTCGCAGAGGCTCGCGCTTTCTTCAACGCCCAGGTTGGCCAGATGCGGGGAGCAATTTCTGCCGAAGTGAACGAAGCTGTGTCGCAAAGAACGGCACAGTATAGCGCTTTCGCACAAAGCTTACATGCTGAGACTGTTGTGATGGAGAACTCGGAGAAGGCGGTCGGTGAGCAGAGAGACAGTATTTTGGCGGAGAATCACGCCATGCAGGACACGATCAACGGGCTGAACGACACCGTTGAGCGTCTGAGGAACGATCTCGAAAAGGCGCAGCGTGAAATGGTGCGCGGAGATCCTCAGCCTGCGTCAAGTGTACAGAACGTCAGTTCGGAGTCGTTTTTGGATAAGAGGGGCAGTATCTTCGATGATCCGCGTCTTTTTCCAATGCAGAATGCACAAACTTCTGGAACTATGCCACAGATTATTCCACAGCAGAGTTGGACTGATCCTATTTCTGGTGCAATGCAGTTTGATATCAAAGATCATGCGAGACGGTCTTCGGAGCAAGAGAACAGCCGAAGTCAGCAAAATCAGTCGACAAATCAGCCGAACATTGATCGGTTGACTGGTCCCGAGACCACCGAGGCGGAGTTCCGTGCGGCCCTCCTCGGCTTCGTCCGGAATCAGCATGATCGGCCAAAAGCAAAGGAAGCTGATTCGTTGAGGCTGAGTGAGTTTCCCACTCCTGAGACCTATAGAGCCTGGAAAACGGCTACTCGCGAAGAGATTCGGGCTGCTTCAGATCGGCCTGATGCTGCATTCACCTGGGTTAACAAGGTGTACGTCAACCGGGAGGACAAGAAGAATCTCATGTTAGAGCTTGGAGATCCAGAGCAGTTTGAAACGTTGGATACAAAGCTTCTTGCGGCCTTGTCGCGGATTGCTAGGGGCGACCTTAGTCGGCAGATCCTCACCTACAAGGAGCAACAAGCTGCTTTGGACAAAGTCGTCCGTGGACGTCAAGTTCTTCTCATGTTTGAGCAGTATTTCAGAACGAATGAGGAGGCCGGAGCGTTGTATTCCACTGAAGATTTGTTGAAGGTGGTACTTCATGGCAATGATTTGATGACCTTTATTCAGAATTGGGATTCCGTCATTGCTGGCATGAAGATCGTTCCGGAGCAGCACGTCTTGAAGGACATTTGCGACAGATTCGTGGATGTCACAAGATCAAGTATGACCTCGATACATACGAGCGTGCAAAAGATGGGTCGTATGACAAGAGCTACGAGTTTCTTGTTCAAGCCGTTCGTGATGTTTTGACTCGGGGTTGCAGTCAAATCGTGATCGTGTTGCTCGAGCTCATAATCAGAAGGTCGGTGCTCCAGCTCCCAATGCAAATCCTGGGCGTGCAAGAGATCCTTCAGCGGTCAAGTATTGCTATGATTTCCAGAAAGGCAAGTGCACTCGGGATAATTGCATTTACAAGCATGAGAAAGACCCAAGACCCCCGAGCCAAAATCCAAAAGGAAAAGGTCGGGGGCGCTCTGACAGCAAGGGGAGAGACAGGGATCGGTCGGCATCGAGAAAGAGAGCGGAGCTGAAAAAGATCCCGTGCAGGTTTTTCAAAGGCGGTCAGGGGAAATGCACTCGTGGAGACAACTGTGCGTTTTCGCATGAGACTCGGTCTGCTGCACCAGCAACAGATAAGCCGAGCCCAAAGAAAGGAGCCAGCAGAGGTAGGTCTCCCACCCCAAAGGGAAAAGGGAGGAAGCGATCCCAGAGCAAAAAGGGCGAGTCCTCAGCCGCTGTGTGTCTGAGGGTGAAAGAGACCAATGCATGCCTCGCAGCATGCCGCCCAAAGCAAGATTTCTGGGAAGTTGACTCGGTGAACGAGATGATCATTCGACACCATGTGATGCCTCGAAAAGCGCTTTATGATCCGAAGAGTGCAAAAGACCTTCCGATTTCGCTGGAACGTTTATTGGATCAGCGCATCACCAAAGCCAACATCAATGGCAAAGAGCAAGTGTTTGGTGATTTCTGGGCGGATCCTGATGAAGGTTTGGAGCAATACTTGACTGGGCAAACAATTTTCATTTGCAGTACAGATGTTTCCAATACCCGCAGATGCGTGAAATTCGCAGACAATGTCGAGATCGTCGAGATCGAGGCCAATGGGCTATGCCTATCATGTGCTCCAAAGCCGAATGACCCTGAGGTTGTGTGGTATGATGGTTGTGCGCCTGGCTCAAATCCCAAGGATCTGAGCGATGCTAAAGACAAAGCTTTGATCCTGGAAGGGGTTGTTGACTTGATGCATGCAAACTACAACGCGCCTTGTGGGTTCTATTGCGAATACTATGATGACAATGACCCAATTTATTGCGGTTTATATTGTCCTGGCTGTTGGATTGATGATGATGAAATGAACCTTGACGATGTGCCGGAGTACATTGCTACGCCAGCACCAGCAGGGCTTCGTCAGTGGATTGTCGACACAGGTAGTGAACAAGATCTGGTCGACTCTGAGCGTGCAGTTACACTTCAAAAGAAGATAAATCCTGCATTGACTCCAATCAATCTTTCAACAGCAAATGGATCAATTTGTGCAGACAAGATTGCGGACTTCTCCATTGATCAGTTGAACGAGGTCGTCACTCCGTATGTTTTGCCGAGCACACCAGCTGTACTTTCTGTTGGTCAAAGATGTTTGGAAAAGGGGTACGATTTCGTATGGAGAAAGAACAGTGCTCCGTACTTTGTTCGACCTGACGGGAAAGCGGTAATATTGAAGCTCGATGGGCGAGTTCCTTATGTTGACGATCAGTGCGAGGTCATAGCTTCTGAATCAGCTATGCCTGTTGCTCTTGCTGCATCCGATCAGAAGATCGGGGAAGTGCCTTCATCTTCAAGCGGAGGGCAACCTCCGCCGGATGCTGCATCGTTTCCATTGCGCCCTGATGAAGCTGAACCGCTGGAACCGGAGTTTGATCCGGAATTGGAGGACAACCCTGAGGTTGAAAAAGCTCCAAAACCGATGTCAAAGCGTTCAAAAGAAATGATGATGCGTGAGGCCAAAAGTGAAGAGCATCTTTTCACTCACAGGCCCAAGAACCCCTTTTGCGAAACATGTGTGCGATCAAAGATGCAAGCACCTCAGGCTCGTCGCAGACATGGATCTTCTTCGGTGGATGCAAAAGCATTTGGAGATCATGTGACTGCTGACCACGTCATTTCAAATGATGAGACGTACGGGTTCAAGGGCGAGTGGAATGCTTTGGTCGTGAAAGATGTGTTCACGCAGTTCCGGTATTTTTACCCTTCAGCAAGGCAAGATGCTGACAGTTGCGTTCGTGCATTTCAACATTTCACGAAGCCAGATGATCATGTTGGGATTTTCTATTCTGACAATTCTGGCGAGATTGCAGCTGCAGTAAAGAGTATGGGTTGGAGACACGTGCTGAGCCAGCCATATGTCAGTCAATCTTCCGGGGTGATCGAGCGCGAGATTCGTACAATTCTGGAGGGAGCAAGAGCAAATCTGTTTCAAAGTGGTTTGCCGGTTGAGCTTTGGCCTTTGGCAGCTCAACATCATGCATTTGCTCTCAATGTTACAATTCCAGATGACAAGGATAAGTCGCCGTGGGCTTTGCGTTTTGGTGATGAGTTTCCTGACACGAAGATTCCATTTGGTGCAAAATTGTCGTATTGGATCAATCGTCAGCGCGTCGATTCGAAGCAGTCCAAGTTTCTGCCAACTTCGGATGTCGGCATTTTTGTTGGCTATCATGTGCAACCTGGCTTTACCTACACCCATGAAATTTTGGTATTGCCGCTCAAGAATTTGCCGGACAAGTTGCGGACGGGTGACATTAATCCCCTCCGCGTCAAGCAGTATGAGTTCAGTCTGCTTGATGAGACGTTTGTTTTTCCCGCAAAGCAAGCTATTGCCGACGACAAACCGTGTTCTCCGGATGAATTGGAATATGAGCCGGAGTCATATTTGCAGCCTGGCGAAGCATCTGTGCTGGAGGAGGTTTTGATGAAGATCCTCCCGCACCTGCCGAGGGACTTGCTGATCACGATCCTGATCACATGCCGGATGGGTCGGCAGTTCCACCTGGGTTCCAATGGGATGGTTTTCGTTTGGTGAGAGCCCGAAAGTCAAGTCGTCCACCTGGTATTCCATCAGATATGTGGAAACTTGCCTCTCCCAAAGAACGCGCTCGTGTTGCTGAGGAGTATCGCAAAGAGCTCGCGATGAAGAAGGAGGCAAAGCCAGCTGCTGCAGACGTAGCTGCCACGGCCGTCTGTGTTCAGCCCAATCACGCTGTTCATGGTCAGGGGGGCACAGTCACTAAGCTCCCGTCGCCGGCAGCCGTTGCATCAGCTATTCCCGAAATGCTTGCTCCTGCGATGCCTGTCACAGTCAACGAAAAAGGGAAGACTGTTCATGAGCATCGAGCGTGTGTCACTGCAGTTATTGAAGAGCATATCAAAGACAACCGTGAGGATTTGGTCAATGCTTTGTTGATGACTGCAGCAGTTGCAAGGCTTATTCCGCGCTCGGAAGTTGCAAACACTCCTGAGGCAAAGAAGGCTTTGGATGTCGAATGGGAGAAGCTCAGAAGCAAAGGTACCTGGGACGAGTCGCGGGTAAAAGAATGCAAGACAGTCATTGCTGAAGCTAAGGCGAAGGGGGAAAAGGCCCACATAGCCCGTATCTTTGAGGCGTGTTACCTCAAGGGAAGCGAGCTTGCTGTGGGCGACCCCAGCCGAAAGTATAAAGGCAGAACTGTTTTCGAAGGAAACCGTGTTGTTGATGAGAACTATGAGCAAGCGATGTTTGCTGAACTTGGTTCTTCCCCTGCGAGCATGGAAGCAGGCAAGATTGTTGACCTGTACGGTTCTCAGCCTGGATTTGGTAAGCAGCAGGGGGATGCAAAGCAGGCATACACGCAGGCGTTGTTCGAAGGCATCACTACATGGGTGAGACTTCCACGAGACCGTTGGCCCAAAGAATGGATTGGCAAGTACAATGATCCACTGTCACCTTTGATTTTGGCATTGTATGGTCACATTGACAGCGGTGGCTTGTGGGAGAACCATTTCGAAACTGGTCTTCGAAAGAACAAGTGGAGGCCATTGTTGAAAGGCATTTGGCAAAGCGTATTCTTCCATGATGAGCTCAAGCTTTTGTTGGTTGTTTACGTAGATGACCTCAAGCTGGCTGGCCCAACTGCTAGTTTGGCAAAAGGGTGGAAGAACATCGAGTCTGCAATCGAGATCGACACGCCGGAGTCGCTCGGAAGGTATTTTGGCTGCGAACATGTGGAGCAGAATCAGGTGACATTGACAAAAGAACATCACCCATTTGCTCATGTGTTCGAAAAGCAGAGCGCAAGTCCTGCCGTCCCTCACAGAACGGAAGATTATTGGGAGCATTTTCCCGAGGAAAAGATTTGGGTTCGACACCATCTTTACCCTAGAAGGAAGAGGTATGCCCCCGAGAACTTTGAGGGACTGCTGGATCTCCGCGTGACCTGTGTCGCGAAAGGCAACACATATGAGTATCTCGAGGACTCGTGGAAAGCACAAGCCGATGTCAAGGAGAAGAATTGGTGGACCGGCTGCACAGTTTTCAGCTATGCCGACCAGGTGGGAGGACACGCAGCCGCGGCAGCAATGAGAAACAAAACTGCTGCGAAGAAACAGTCAAAGAAGTCCAAGTTCAAGGAGCTCATTGACATGGATCACCCAAAAGACGGTTGCATGAAGACACCCGTCAACATCGTCCATTATGACATGGCCGATTTCTTGGATTCATGCGTTGAGTCTTATTGTGAGCTTGCGAAGACTTCTCGTGCTACCCTCAAGAATGTTTCGACCCCGTTTCATGAAATGAGGACAGCACTTCCGCGTGAGAGCGAGAAAGAACCAACTGGTAAGTTGCAACCCATAGCAAGCCGGGTTTTGATGAAGATTCTTTTTGCTGCAAGAATGGCGAGATATGATCTTCTTCGAGCAACTCAGTCACTTGCTTCGCGCGTTACAAAATGGTCCAAAGACTGTGATGAGGGATTGCATCGTTTGGTTGCTTACATCAATTCGACCCTCAATCACAGGATGTCATGTTTTATTGGGGACAGTTTGCTGGATTGCCGACTGTGGGTTTTCGGAGATGCTGACTATGCAGGTGAGTTCGACTCGAGGTCAACTACTGGCTGTGTGGCGGTCATCGTCGGCCCTAACACGTATTACCCCATCAATGCGTTTTCGAAGAAGCAGACAAGTACTGCTATGTCATCAACTGAAGCCGAAGTTGTTGCTGCTAATCACTCCGTGCGAGCACAAGGTTTACCAACGCTTTCACTCATGAGTGTGCTGTGGGAATTGCTTGATGCACCCAAGGAAAAGCAGCCAGCTGGTGGCAACGCCAAGCCGATTCCGTTTCCAGGCCGGGACAACTCCGGTCAGGGGGGCAATCCCGTGTTGGTTTATGTCGACCCCGAGTTGGACGAGATTCGGTATGGTGGTTTTGAGCAGCATGAAAGGACGATAGCACCTCTTCGCGGATTGAATGTTCATTTGAATGAGAAGTTTAAAGTTGCGTTTTGTGAAGACAACCAAGCTACAATTCACATCATTCAGACTGGAAATTCCGCGCAGCTTCGTCATGCTGACAGAACTCAAAGAACTTCTTTGGCGTGGCTTCGAGAACAATTCACGAAAGGTTTCTTCAATCTCGTCAATGTCAACACTGTGTATCAGGTTGCGGACATCTTGACCAAGCCGTTTACGAGCAAAGCAAAATGGGATCACGCGTGCAATCTTATTGGAGTACGGTGGGTGCAGTTGGATGGAAACATTACAATCAAACCAGCCCCCACTAGCGAGGCGCAAGCTTCCGCCGTTTCCACGCATGAAACCTATGATCGGTGATCTTGTGCGAATTTTGCTGTTCTGATGATTCCAAGCTCGGTGACAAATCAAGATCACCAGCATTTGGTTGCAAGGTGCTTAGAGTAACTGAACGTCAGAATGCGTTGGTTGCTGATACATTGAAATGGGTATTTGACGAGGTGCAACTTTTCAGGAAGAACGTCAAGTCCAAAACACCGCCCTGTGTGATGCTTCATGCTTCACTTCCGTGTACGGGTGGGTGCCCCTGGAACAATATCAATGGTCAGACTCAAGAAGGTCAAGCCAAGATCCAGGAGCACAAGGCGTTGTTTCGCAAACTGCTGAAGCGTTTGGACAAACTTATCACTATGCTTCGACAGCTTGACATTGTGCTTGTGATCAACATGGAACTTCCTAAGCTTTGCAGTTATTGGAAGAACTATTTCGTGCATGATTTCCTTATGAAATATGAGATGGTCAAGTACAATTGCGATGGTTGCGTGTTTGGTGTCCTTGACAAGGATGGAAATTTGTTGCAGAAGTCATGGACTATTGCTTCTTCCTGTCAATCGTTGGCCAAACTGCAACGGTATAAGTGCACAAAGGATCATCAGCATGGACAGTCCAGGGGGGCGGCCCTCAAACGTGCTGAATCTTACACGTATGAAATGACTGACCTGATCCATGGATGTTTTTCTGAGTTTGCTGACAGCATGAAACAGGTTGTCACCGATAGCTCGGCTCAGAGACCAACAAAACGTGCACTTGTTGCTCTTAAGCTTCCCTCACCGGTAGCCGCAATGGCTGCTTACAATCTCGGGGAGTATGAGCAGGGCAACTTGGAGTACTGGCGAGGTGTGATGACGAGCTTCACGTCGAACACCTTGTTCCAGGAGACGAGGCCTGAGGATCGCAAGACAATGGAGCAGATCCTCGGAGCACAGGCCACCCTTCAGAGTTCATGCGCTATGTGGGCGGCTGACTACGCGCCGGAGCTCATGGATACGCTCTGCGCCGTTAACGACAAAGGTCTTGGCCGCATCACGCCCGGGGCAACCTGTGGCCGGAATAGCGTATACCTTGTTGTGAGTGACTCCAGCCTCGCCCTCATCAGCGGTGGCAAGAAGAACCGCAAGAGGGCGGATTTGGCGCAGGACATGAACTACAACCGCAGCACTGGTTGTAGCCACTGTGAGGTGAGAATGTGTTGGGGAAAGGATCTCACATTTCTCACGTGGACAGTGAAGAGCGCCATGAAGGACTTGAAGAAGCGCCCTGAGTTTAAGGACCACGACTTCTACGTGACGGTGTACTGGTCCGGGAACGAGCTCGTTGGCAGTGGTGGGATCTGCGATGAGCCCGAATGGCCATATCGTTGCGGAGACGGTCACTGGCCCGAGCTGTTCAACAAGTGCGCCAAGGCGATCGATGTGCTTGAGGAGTGCAGGAGTTGGTGGAGCATTGCAAACATCACGATCTTGGCCAACACCGAGGGTTCGTACTATATGCTCCCGCCCATCTACAACCAGTTCATGGAAAAGTTGTTGGATGAGTCGCTCAACAAGCACAAGCTCCTTCGCAAGAAGGAGTCGACGTTCTTGGTATCTCGTCAGGACCGGCTTGACAACTATCACATGATGGACTCCATCGAGAACCGGAAGACGACGGTGGAGTGGCTGTGGTCGTTGTACAACGTCATGAAGTGTGTCGCTGTCGTTGAGTCCCACAAAGAAGATTTCAACAACGTCAGGTTGTACCTTGAATATTCTCATGACGCCGAAGCTGGACTCAACCCCAACACTTTGGCCGAGTATGAGGCGAACAGGAAGCTCACTCTTGAGTCATGGGAAAGCCTTCAACGTCCGATCAAGCTCGCGAAGGGCCGCATCCTCGAAAAGATCGAGGAAGTCGAAATCAAGGAGGAGATCGACTATGATGACGATGATGCACTCCCGCAAGGGAGTGCCGCTGAGGCTGCGCTTGGCGTCAAGGCCGCTCCGGCTACACCCAAGTTCACCGCGAAAGCATCGCCTAAGGTACAGGCGAAACCATCGCCTAAGGTACAGGCGAAACCATCAACTGCTGCGGTGGCGTCGGATGTGCGGGGGGCAACCCCTGCCGGAAGCGCATTGCCAGGCAAGCCCGGCGGAACCGTCATCTTCCGCGGCCAGGAGTATGAGGCGAGGATTCTCCCGGGCACGATCCTGAAGGTGCCCAACTTCATGAAGGGAGAAACGTCCTCTACCGATCGGTGCACAACCATATCTGGTATGCTTCGTGGCAGGTTTCAAGAACAGAGGCCACTCGATTTCGATGAGAACTATTTTGTCGACGTCCATCAGCTATGTGACAAATTCAACAGAAAGACCCGCAGCAATATCGGGTACAAAACGCTGTTGAAGATTTTTGCACTCGATCCGAAATGCAGATACACCGTCCTCGCGATCAAGCACCCTTCGGCTGCCGAGAACAACCAGGAGTGGGTTGTCATCAAGGTTCGTGCCAGTCAGGGACACGCCAGCAGCGTTGATGCTGATGGCGACATCAGCCGGAACCAGTATGCACTTGCGAAGGCCGTCTATGGGAAGTTTCTCCCGGAGGACGCTCGCAAGGTTGGACTGCAACTTTCACCGGTTGATGATGGCCCTGGCAAACTATACCATCGCACGAGCAAGAACGCAGCCGAGAACATCGTCAGGACAGGTTTGGTCCCGGGTGGCGTTGGTGCCACGGAGAGTGGCCGCTCGCAAAGCCATTTTTCCATCCACCCGGTAGAGAGCTCATCGTATAATGCTGGAGTCCGAGCAACAATGCCCATTGAGCTTGTGATCGACTTCAAGTATGCGATTGAGCTCGGAGTGGTGTTTTTCCTTTCCGAGTCTGATGTCATGCTGACCAACGACATCGTTCCCAATGACTCCATTCTGTACTACACAGACGCGAAGACCGGAGAAGTGCTTTGGAGGAACGCCCTTCGTCTTGAGGCATTGGAGAATCAAACGACTGTCGATATGCTCGCCGCAAGGCGAGCCGTCACTGTGACTGCAGACGAGGCCTTTCAGACCGATGCGGAGGGGAACAGGGCCACAAATCCTGAAGAAGAGCAGACAAATGAGGATACGGCCGCTTCTTGCCCGGGGCAACCCGCGGCCGACACCTCAGTTGTCCGTTTCAAGACCTTTGCGATGCCCGTCCACTACACGGACTGCAGCCTCTGCGGCGAGGACATGATGCAGGGGCAGCTCAAGTGTCAGCGCTGTGGACGGAGCACCAAGGAGAACAACGACGTTCAGCTCTTCAGAGCCGCAAAGCGGAGAACGCAGATGCTTGAGGAGGTGAGCCACCGCGTCGGCAAGACGGTTGACCAGCTCCTCATCAATGATTTCAAGGGCTATGCTGATGTTGCAAAGAGAGGAGCAACATCCTTTGAAGCCAAGCAGATCGAGGCTTCGAAGAACTACGACAGCAGGGCCCGCAAGCTTGGATACGACAATGTGGTAGATCGGTTTGACAAAGACGCGACCTTCGCCCTTCGCATGGTGGAGCAAGGGCACAACCGCGACAGCCTCTACCAGATGTCTATCTATAGGTTTTGTGTCCTCCCCGAATTTCCACGGAGTTATGATCAACGACTTCTCGGGGTTGGGCCACGCTATGGAAAACGAGGTCTCCAATATGTGAGGACCGTCTACGTCACCGGCGGCAAGGTCGGGGACTATGACGCCAGCCTGCTTGAGTTTCCATGGCTATTCTCGTACAACGGGAAAATGCTGAGTCTTCATCAATTCGTCGACCAGGTCAACATCCTCCCGGGGATGCGCAATCTCGTCACCTTTGGCGCGAAGTTCCCTACGCTCCGGGCAACCGGAGCCGTGGACCTCGAAGCTGAAGTCAAGGAGATTTGCGGCCAGGCGGAGGACGATGCGAAGAAGCTCGCACGGCGCAGCCAAAAGCAAAGCGCCGAGGACCGCGCCCGCGGACCTGTGCAAGCTGCTCAGCCCGCCTCCAGCTCCGCTGCCAGAAGCCGAAGCTGGAGAGATTGGGGCAGTCAGGACTGGAGCAGTCAGGACTGGAGCGGCTGGCAGTGGTCGACCTGGAGTTCGCGCGGCTGGTCTACTAGCGGAAGGTGGTGAATGCAATCCTCATCACAACGGAGCCCTTCTGAGAGAGAGTAGCAATTTGCATGCACGACGGATGTGTAATGTCCATTTTCAACGTGCAATGGATGTGCGTAAGGAATCAAAGCGGGTTGCAAAACCTGCCGACATTTTCGTTGTTGCTCAATCTCAAATGAGGGGGGTGTGGATTCAGGTTCCAACCCTGTGCATGAGTGTACCTTGTACATGCTCCGCCGCTACAGACTTCAAGAGCACTATCAGCAGTGTGAAAAGTAGTCAACGGTTTGCTGCTTGCCTAGGTATTACCTTAGGTGGCCTAGGCTTGATAACACACGCTGACCCGCATTTTTTGTTTCTTGCAATCTGCGCAGGTGGCAAACAAAATGAACCATTAAATTTTTTGCTCAAGCAAATTGCTTTTCTTGGCGCCCGGTTCTTAAAAATGAACCCCGCAACTTGCAAGCCAACTTGTTTGCGCCAAGCAAGTTGTTTTTGTTTGAGCTCTGTGCCCTCTTTCCTTTGGGCAATTAAAGGGTCTGCAATTCTCCCATGTTCAAACGCAGGTGGATGCCTCATGCACCCCCCCCTTGGCAGTTTGTGCCAACACCCTAAAATCGGGCAAACTGCATCCGGAGTCAGAGCGCTATTGGCACTGTTAATCACAGCTCAAGAACCCATCCGCGGCCCTGGCGTCGCATTCTTCTTAAAAACGCTGTAGCCCGTCCATTCCCTCAAATGTGTCCCCGATCCCGTATAATTTCCTCCGATCGGCCCACTCCTCCTCATGACGCTGATGCGCTCCGAGCCAATCCGCGTCCTCGGCATTCTGCCTCTCCTCGGGTCAAGCTCCGGCTCTAGGCCACAACCCCTCTCTGGGAAGGCCCGCTCTTTGTCCGCCTTACCCAGGCCAGCTCGGCTATCCCCGTGCTCCACGCTGCGCGCGTCCGTCAGGGTCCTGGACATGATTTTTGTTGCCAGGAACCTGGAGCCAAAAACGCAAGTGTTGCGCCAAACATTCACAGAGGATGGGAGATGTGAAGATAGCGCTCCCTTTGCCAAAGGGCCGGGGCAAATCCGTCTGCAGAGTGTGTCAGCCACAGTGCCAATTTAGATGCAAGGGTTCGATCCTTTTCTGGTTTGCCTTTGGTGTCCCTTGTCTGTTGTTTCTTGGGGTGACAATCCACCTGCAATTGAACATGCGATTATCGCAGACCCTTTAACGGCCCTAAGAAAAAAAGGGCGCAGAGTCATAGGTTATGAGCCCAAGACCTTGCTCCACAACTGAGGAGGACTGGGCACCGGCGCGTGAGGAAGAGTCGGCTCTCCTCAAAAAGAAAGGGGAAGGAGCACGTCGTGGTGTGCCTCTGCCAGCCTCCGTCACCTAAGTCAGGACACTCATGCAGCGCTTGGACGCTGTGAAGATTCCTCATTCATCACTGATCCTTCTTCTCCGCCTGCCTGGCCATTTTCCTGTTTTTCTCCGTCGCGTACTCTTACCCGCCGGGCCTCCATCTCCGAAAGCTCTGTGGCTTGCGATTGTGGAGCAGGCGGTGAGACACGCCGGCCCACACTGGCCATGCGTGGTCGGCTGGAAGCAGCCCACACAAGGAGAACGTCCAGCGACGCGACGCCCGTCTGCTGGGCGCCGAAGACGACACACGCATCCTGCCACTCACAGTCTTGCTCGAGCTATATTTGGAATGCGCGCTCTGGCCAGATCTGCGCCCCAACCGAGCCTTCAGATTGTCAGCTGCCGACAGCCGCATGAAGTCGCCAAAGGCGTCCTTTCTTTGGAAATGCTGCCCGGCAGTCGTGCACTTCTCCAGTATCACTACGATCGGTGGAGCCTTTCCAAGTTTGTCGGGCGTGCGCAGGCAGTGAGACATCTCCGCTTGGAGCTTACACACGGCGTGGTGGATCTGAGTGCCATGCTGTAGCTACCTCAGCCACGTGAGGTTAGTGGACTGGGCCCCTCATCAGACTGGCACCAGGTATGTGCAGCACGCAGTGGCATTCCTGGGTCTGGCGCGAGGCTACTGCTGGCAAGCCTCTGCTCAGCAACGCCATCGTTGAGGTGCTGCGTCTCCTGCGATCTCTGGTACCTGCTCGCTGGGCCTCATTCACCTTTTCGGGTGCCTGCTCATCTCCACGCCTTTGTGCGAGCTTGGCTGCGCCGAGTCAAGTTAGCGCAGGCGTGCGTGCGGCCATACTTCCAGACACGGCTCTGTCACCAGGACACGCAGGTAGGGCGCAATGCAACGCACAGCCTAGCCAACGAGTCCAACCATGCTGGTCCAAGAAGGCACAAGCGGTGTGCAGGCTGCGTATGGCGTGCTGCGACACCTGTCGCCCTCTGCTGCGCAAACGGTCGCACGGCTGCGCTTGCAAGCGTTCTGCACGTTCAGCTGCTGCGCCAAGGAAGTCCACGTGCCAAGTCTGGAGACATGCGAGGTCCATCTGTCTCTCAGCAAGTGTTTACGGTGTCAGCATCGAGCAGACGATATGTGCTTCATTGACTGGCTGCGAGGCTACAGAGAGGATCTGGACACACCGCCGCCATACGTCCTGCGAACAATGGCCTGCCTGCCGAGTGTCAAAGATTACCGAAAGAATCTCGGAATATTGACGCATGTCGTCTCGTGGCTTCGGAGTACTGGCAGAACTTGGACAACTTGGGCGCCAACTTGAAACTGGAAGGGCAGACTTCATCGGTGCTGTCAAGGAGCACTGCCTTGCAGCAGCTGAGGTCTGCGACTTAATTCTGGCCGGATAATTGCAGCGCAGGCTGCGGCAGAGCGTCCCGTGAGCGCGAAGCTCGCGCCGCACCAACGCGGTTTCTATTACGAGGTGCTCAAGGACTGTACCAAAAGAAGCCAAAAATATTAGTTTGTTTGGGCCACATTCAGTCTTGCAGACAAAGCGAAGACTCGACACGATTTTTCGGGCTCAGACACGCGTTTTGCCAATGTGTTTGGCCCAGCGCAAAAAGCCCGAAAGCATGGCGAAGGGTTCTTCCGCTGGGTTCACTTGAGTTGTTCTCATGAGAGTCATTACAAGGTGCCATTGCAAGGAATCATCATCCTGAAAGTCATTGCAAGGAGTCATTGCAAGGAGTCATTGCAAGGAAACATCATCATGAAAGTCATTGCAAGGAGTCATTGCAAGAGAACATCATCATGAAAGTCATTGCAAGGAGTCATTGCAAGGAGTCATGGCAAGGAGTCATTGCAAGGAGTCATGGCAAGGAGTCATTGCAAGGAGTCATTGCAAGGAGTCATTGCAAGGAGTCATTGCAAGGAGTCATTGCAAGGAGTCCTTGCAAGGAGTCATTGCAAGGAGTCATTGCAAGGAGTCATTGCAAGAGTCATCAAGGAGTCAATGCAAGGAGTCATTGCAAGGAGTCATTGCAAGGAGTCATTGCAAGGAGTCATTGCAAGGAGTCATTGCAAGGAGTCATTGCAAGGAGTCATGGCAAGGAGTCATTGCAAGGAGTCATTGCAAGGAGTCATTGCAAGGAGTCATTGCAAGGAGTCATTGCAAGGAGTCATTGCAAGGCAAGGAGTCATTGCAGGAGATTCAGTGCAAGTTGCAGAGTGCCCAAGAGCCAAGTGCAAGGAGGCCAAGTGCAAAGGACCCAAAGTGCAAGGAGCCAAGTTCATGGAGTCAAGTGCAAGTTTGCAGTGCTAAGGTGGCAAGTGCCAGCCGGCGAGAGCATGAGTCAATGCAAGTTGCAAGTGCAAGGATCAGTGCAATTGACTTGCGAGAGTTAAAATCTCTTCTAGGCGGGCGGTTGGTCCGACGACACTACACTAAAATCGACCCCTTTGCGGGGATCGGGCGCGGTCCCGAGTGCAGAAAACCTCGAGGTTTTTTGCGATTTCTAAATGGTGCTCTCGCGACACTCTGCGGGGATCGGCGTGGTCGAGGTGCAAAAACCCATGGTTTTTTGCGATTTCTAACCTGCTCGCGCGACCCTCTGCGGGGATCGGCGTGGTCGAGGTGCAAAAACCCATGGTTTTTTGCGATTTCTAACCTGCTCGCGCGACCCTTTGCGGGGATCGGCGTGGTCGAGGTGCAAAAACTCGAGGTTTTTTGCGATTTCTGCGGTGCTCGCGCAACCCTCTGCGGGAATCGGCGTGGTGGAGGTGCAAAAACTCGAGGTTTTTGCGACTTTTGTTGTTCGAACTGGTCTTCGGGGGTTGTCTCGTGGTTCGCGCGCCTGCTCCCGGAACCGGCGGGTCGCGGGTTCGATTCCTCCCTGGTCCGCGGGCGGGCGTCGCAAGATGCAACTTGCATTTTACAGCAACTTGCGCAGAGCAACTTGCGCAGAGCAAGTTGCACAGAGCAACTTGCGCAGCCCAACTTGCACCGACCAGTTTGCGCAGAGCGCCTTGCCTAGAGCAACTTGCGCAGAGCAACTTACGCAGAGCAACTTGCACAGAGCAACTTGCACAGAGCAGCTTGCACAGAGCAACTTGCTGGGAGCAACTTGCACGGAGCAACTTGCGCGGAGCAACTTGCGCCGAGCAACTTGCACAGTGCAACTTGCGTAGAGCAACTTGCGCAGACCAACTTGCACCGACCAGTTTGCGCAGAGCACCTTGCCTGGTGCTGTCGCGCACTTGCTTCACGAATGCTTCGCGTAGGGAAAAAGAACGCATCCTGCAGCGTTGGGCCGACCTCGCTTGCGATGTTATGCTTTCGGGCCAACCGTGGTCTAGTTTTGTTAGAAGCCCCATAGAAGATGCCAGTCTGAGCTCATCATGGTGCTAGCTTCACATTTTCCAGCCTGGCAAAAACAAACTGAAAAATGACGATCTACTTGGCAAATTGCTCTTCTCGAGAAAACATGTTTTGTGGCTCTGTTTTTTTGCATGTTGTCAGCTGTGAAACGGAAAAGGGACTTGGAGGAACGCCCGGAACTCCTGCGTGCCAGAAGCGACAGGCTTTCGGCAATTTGTCGCGGGAACGCGCAAGCAAAGCTTTTGCATTTACCCCAGCAAAACCCAACAAAAATCCGACACGTGCCGTGCTGCGGGAAGCCAGCGGAAGACGCGCAGACACGCTGTTTCCTGGTGTGTGGGACGTTTTCGTGCTTGCGTGGCTACTGAGGGCAGTCAGTGCCGGCTGCCGGGTTGCTGGTGGGGTCTGTTTGAGTGCTCGGTTCTGTTGCGGAGTGCCCCCAACATGGATGCACCTCCTGGCCACCTGTTTCGGAATTCAGAAGCCTCGGCGTGAACCCGGAAAGTCGGAAAGTCTCAGGAGATTTACGAGTCCATGCTGAAGCGGAGCGCGAGGCGAGAGCTGCCGGCGAGCTGCGTGCTCTGTGCTCAGAGGCACTGAGCCGAGTGAGGCCCGTGCCCAGAAGGTCGCCGAGCCCAGGCGAGGGTCGAGCTGCTCAGCGCAGCTTTGCAGCGCTTGCGCTTTTTGCGGCTCTTTTCAGTTTTTCGGTTTGTGCTCTCGGAGGCCCGCCTCAGCCCCGCAAGGAGTCGGAGATGCCAGAGAGGCGTGTTCGCTTCGCTTCGCGCGCTTCGGCTCCCGCTCCGCTCGAGTTGCGGCGTGTCCATCCCGGGCGGTGTCTCCTTCGTCGGAGCTGATGTGGAGCCTATCTTCGTCCTGGAGGCGTGCCGTGAGCTTTCTGAGCCTTCTGAGCCTTCGTCGCGATGCCTCGATGCCTCGATGCCGCGATGCCGCGATGCCTGTCCGATGCTCAGGTGGGCGGCACCGCAGTGCGGGGGCCGTGGGAGCAGCGCCATGTGCTGCACGGGCCCTCCGCTTCTGCCTGCGCTGCAGCGCCGGGCTGCGAGGTCGGTTTCGGGGACGGTTGACGTGCAAACGGCATCTTCCAGGCGCCATGCCCTCCCTTGTTGCTGGGCAGCCTACAAGCAGGCGCTCCTTTTGCACCTTTGGCATTTTTGGCACATAGATCTTAGCCTCGTGCTGTGCTTTTGGGAGGCTTTTGGCAACGGATCCTCAACGATGAAGCGTGCGGCCGACACGTGCTCGGTGTGCCACGCTTGGTATGTTTGTGGCGGTGACAGGATTCATTTTCTTGCGCCTCGGCACCTCCAGATCGAGGCCCCTTCCAGCGTTTTGCATGATGCAAGTCGGGTCAGAGTGGCCAGGTGGAGGAGGCAGCGGAGCGCCGCTTCCTTCTAAGGCGAGTGCTTTCAAATTTTGCCATTCGTTTCAACTTGCCACCAACTTGCCACCAACTTGCCACCAACTTGCCACCCAGGAATCTCAGCTCTATGCCCCTCCGAGTGGAGGGGGCCCCGGAGGACAAAGCACAGTGCGTGCGGGGCTTGCGGGTTTGCATTTTTGATGCTCAGCCGGAGGATGGCGGCCACGAGAGCATGCGTCTTCCAGAGGCCGGGGAAGTGAAGCGGCTGAAGTTTCAAGCACTGGCTTTGCTCTTTGCTTTCTCAGGATGGCAGGTGGCAGTTGCACCACGGCGACACCATCATTCTGAATTTGTCCAAGGGTAGCTCAATGTGGATGGTCTTCCGCGAGATCATGGCCAAGGAGGATGTCACCCTGTGACAGCTTTGGGGCAAAAGGCTCGCATAGCTCTTCCTCTCAGTTCATCGCTTGCACATGGCACGCTGCAACTGCCCAGAGCAAGCCCACGGCCCAAGCAAGCGCCAAGAGAGCGAACACAAGCAACTGACCAAGCAACTGAGCAAGCAACTGCCAGTGTCTTAGCAACAGCTTTTTGGCTTTCGCCATGGATGAGGCCCACATCACGAGCCCAAAGTGTCCTTGTCTCGGGCATACTGCCGTAGAATATTCATGTGACATGTGTGTGGATGCACATTCCAGGCGATGTCCCACGCTGCAGGCACGGCCAAGCCACTTGAATCCATATTAAAATCGCTACGCGATCCGCCTCTGCCATTTGTTGTGAGACGACTGCGACCAACTGCCTATCCCTCACATATGCTGCTGAAAAGGCGGAAGCAGACTGCAGGCCAGACCCCAAAATGTCATGAACCTCAGACGCCAAAAAATCGCCAAGCACTGTGGCGGGGGTGCAAGGAATGCTGGGGATGCAGCGTGCAAAAAGCCAGTGTTTCTACCGACCGCACAACAATGGGGATACATTTTTTGCCCCCGACAACACAACAATAGTCATGCTGCCAAGACAGCCCAGAAAATGTTGGGAAGAGCAAGTTGCACGCTGGACTGGCGTCAGCGGATTTGGGAGCTGGAAATCCGAGTGAAAGCTGTCACAAAACCTGAAAACCTTGGACTCGAAGGGATGTGGCCAGGCCTGGACGAGTGGCGGAAACGCCTCGAGGCGCGGGCGCACCGCCTGCGCTGAGCTGCCATGGCTCTCTTTGCGCAGGCGGCCGTGCACGAGGCCGAGTCCACGAGGCGCGCAAGTGGCACTCCGGGACACTCTTGCCATTCAAGTCCTTTTGGAGTTTTTCGAGTCTTTTGGGAGCTTTTTGGAGCTTTTGGAGTTTTTCGAGTCTTTTGGGAGCTTTTTGGAGCTTTTGAAGTTTTTCGAGTCTTTTGGGAGCTTTTTGGAGCTTTTGGAGTTTTTCGAGTCTTTTGGGGGCTTTTTGGAGCTTTTGGAGTTTTTCGAGTCTTTTGGGAGCTTTTTGGAGCTTTTGGAGTTTTTCGAGTCTTTTGGAGCTTTTGGAGTTTTTCGAGTCTTTTGGGAGCTTTTTGGAGCTTTTGGAGTTTTTCGAGTCTTTTGGAGTTTTTGGAGCGAGTTTTTGGAGCTTTTGGAGTTTTTCGAGTCTTTTGGGAGCTTTTTGGAGCTTTTGGAGTTTTTCGAGTCTTTTGGGAGCTTTTTGGAGCTTTTGGAGTTTTTCGAGTCTTTTGGAGCTTTTGGAGTTTTTCGAGTCTTTTGGGAGCTTTTTGGAGCTTTTGGAGTTTTTCGAGTCTTTTGGGAGCTTTTTGGAGCTTTTGGAGTTTTTCGAGTCTTTTGGAGTCTTTTGGGAGTTTTTCGAGTCTTTTGGGAGCTTTTTGGAGCTTTTTGGAGCTTTCGAAGTTTTTCGAGTCTTTTGGGAGCTTTTTGGAGCTTTTGGAGTTTTTCGAGTCTTTTGGGAGCTTTTTGGAGCTTTTGGAGTTTTTCGAGTCTTTTGGAGCTTTTGGAGCGTTTGGAGTTTTTCGAGTCTTTTGGGAGCTTTTTGGAGCTTTTGGAGTTTTTCGAGTCTTTTGGAGCTTTTGGAGCTTTTGGAGTTTTTCGAGTCTTTTGGGAGCTTCTTGGAGCTTTTGGAGTTTTTCGAGTCTTTTGGAGCTTTTGGAGCTTTTGGAGTTTTTCAAGTCTTTTGGGAGCTTTTTGGAGCTTTTGGAGTTTTTCGAGTCTTTTGGAGCTTTTGGAGCTTTTGGAGCTTTTGGAGTTTTTCGAGTCTTTTGGGAGCTTTTTGGAGCTTTCCAAGCTTTTGGAGCTTGTGGAGCTTTTGGCTTTTTTCTAGTCTTTTGGAGCTTTTGGAGCTTTTGGAGTTTTTCGAGTCTTTTGGAGCTTTTGGAGCGTTTCGAGTCTTTTGGAGCTTTTGGAGCTTTTGGAGTTTTTCGAGTCTTTTGAAGCTTTTGCAGCTTTCGGAGTTTTTCGAGTCTTTTGGGAGCTTTTTGGAGCTTTTGGAGTTTTTCGATTTTTTTGAGAGCTTTTTGGAGCTTTCGGAGTTTTTCGAGTCTTTTGGAGCTTTTGGAGCTTTTGGAGTCTTTTTGGAGCTTTTGGAGTTTTTCGAGTCTTTTGCGAGCTTTTTGGAGCTTTTGGAGTTTTTCGAATCTTTTGGAGCTTTTGGAGTTTTTCGAGTCTTTTGGAGCTTTTGGAGTTTTTCGCGTCTTTTGGGAGCTTTTGGAGTTTTTCGAGTCTTTTGGAGTTTAGAGCTTTTGGAGCTGTTGGAGTTTTTTGAGTCTTTTGGAGCTTTTGGAGGTTTCGGAGTTTTTCGAGTCTTTTGGGAGCTTTTTGGAGCTTTTTGGAGCTTTCGAAGTTTTTCGAGTCTTTTGGGAGCTTTTTGAAGCTTTCCAAGCTTTTGGAGCTTGTGGAGCTTTTGGCTTTTTTCTAGTCTTTTGGAGCTTTTGGAGCTTTTGGAGCTTTTCGAGTCTTTTGGAGCTTTTGGAGTTTTTCGCGTTTGGAGTTTTTCGAGTCTTTTGGGAGCTTTTTGGAGCTTTTGGAGTTTTTCGATTCTTTTGGGAGCTTTTGTGGAGCTTTTGGAGTTTTTTCGAGTCTTTGGAGCTTTTGAGCGTTTGGAGTTTTTCGAGTCTTTTGGAGCTTTTTGGAGCTTTTAGAGTTTTTCGATCTTGTTGAGCGTTTGGAGCTTTTGGGAGTTTTTTCGAGTCTTTTGAGCTTTTTGAGCTTTTGGAGTTTTTCGAGTCTTTTGTGGCTTTTGGAGCTTTTGAGTTGGTTTTTTCAAGTCTTTTGGAGGTTGTTTGGAGCTTTTGGAGTTTTTCGAGTCTTTTGGGAGCTTTTTGGAGCTTTTGGAGTTTTTCGAGTCTTTTGGGAGCTTTTTGGAGCTTTTGGAGTTTTTCGAGTCTTTTGGAGCTTTTGGAGCTTTTGGAGTTTTTCGAGTCTTTTGGGAGCTTTTTGGAGCTTTTGGAGTTTTTCGAGTCTTTTGGAGCTTTTGGAGTTTTCGAGTGTTTTGGGAGCTTTTTGGAGCTTTTGGAGCTTTTCGAGTCTTTTGGAGCTTTTGGAGTTTTTCGAGTCTTTTGGGAGCTTTTTGGAGCTTTTGGAGTTTTTCGATTTTTTTGAGTTTTTTTCGAGTCTTTTGCGAGCTTTTTGGAGCTTTTGGAGTTTTTCGAGTCTTTTGGAGCTTTTGGAGTTTTTCGAGTCTTTTGGAGCTTTTGGAGTTTTTCGCGTCTTTTGGGAGCTTTTAAAGTTTTTCGAGTCTTTTGGAGTTTCTCCGAGTCTTTTAGAGCTTTTGGAGCTGTTGGAGTTTTTTGAGTCTTTTGGAGCTTTTGAGGTTTCGGAGTTTTTCGAGTCTTTTTGGAGCTTTTTGGAGCTTTCGAAGTTTTTCGAGTCTTTTGGGAGCTTTTTGGAGCTTTCCAAGCTTTTGGAGCTTGTGGAGCTTTTGGCTTTTTTCTAGTCTTTTGGAGCTTTTGGAGCTTTTCGAGTCTTTTGGAGCTTTTGGAGTTTTTCGAGTCTTTTGGGAGCTTTTTGGAGCTTTTGGAGTTTTTCGAGTCTTTTGGGAGCTTTTTGGAGCTTTCGGAGCTTTTGGAGTTTTTCGAGTCTTTTGGGAGCTTTTTGGAGCTTTTGGAGTTTTTCGAGTCTTTTGGGAGCTTTTTGGAGCTTTTGGAGTTTTTCGAGTCTTTTGGGAGTTTTTCGAGTCTTTTGGGAGCTTTTTGGAGCTTTTGGAGTTTTTCGAGTCTTTTGGGAGCTTTTTGGAGCTTTTGGAGTTTTTCGAGTCTTTTGGGAGCTTTTTGGAGCTTTTGGAGTTTTTCGAGTCTTTTGGGAGCTTTTTGGAGCTTTTGAAGTTTTTCGAGTCTTTTGAAGCTTGTGGAGCTGTTGGAGTTTTTTGAGTCTTTTGGAGCTTTTGGAGGTTTCGGAGTTTTTCGAGTCTTTTGGGAGCTTTTTGGAGCTTTTGAAGTTTTTCGAGTCTTTTGAAGCTTGTGGAGCTGTTGGAGTTTTTTGAGTCTTTTGGAGCTTTTGGAGGTTTCGGAGTTTTTCGAGTCTTTTGGGAGCTTTTTGGAGCTTTTGGAGGTTTCGAAGCTTTTGGAGCTTTTCGAGTCTTTTGGAGCTTTTGGAGCTTTTAGAGTCTTTTGGAGCTTTTGGAGTTTTTCGAGTCTTTTGGGAGCTTTTTGGAGCTTTTGGAGTCTTTTGGGAGCTTTTGGAGTTTTTCGAGTCTTTTGGAGTTTCTCCGAGTCTTTTAGAGCTTTTGGAGCTGTTGGAGTTTTTTGAGTCTTTTGGAGCTTTTGGAGGTTTCGGAGTTTTTCGAGTCTTTTGGGAGCTTTTTGGAGCTTTTTGGAGCTTTTGGAGTTTTTCGAGTCTTTTGAACCTTTTGGAGCTGTTGGAGTTTTTCGGGTCTTTTGGAGCTTTTGGAGGTTTCGAAGCTTTTGGAGCTTTTCGAGTCTTTTGGAGCTTTTAGAGCTTTTCGAGTCTTTTGGAGCTTTTGGAGTTTTTCGAGTCTTTTGGAGTTTTTGGAGTTTTTCGAGTCTTTTGGAGCTTTTGGAGGTTTTGGAGCTTTTGGAGCTTTTGGAGGTTTTGGAAATTCTGGAGGTTTTGGAGTTTTTCGAGGTTTCGAAGCTTTTGGAGCTTTTGGAGGTTTTGGAGGTTTTGGAGGTTTCGAAGCTTTTGCAGCTTTTGGAGGTTTTGGAGGTTTCGAAGCTTTTGGAGCTTTTGAAGGTTTTGGAGCTTTTGGAGCTTTTGGAGCTTTTGGAAGGTTTTGGAGCTTTTGGAGCTTTTGGAAGTTTCGAAGCTTTTGGAGGTTTTCGAGCTTTTGGAGCTTTTGCAGGTTTTGGAGCTTTTGGAGGTTTCGAAGCTTTTGGAGTTTCGGAGGTTTCGAAGCTTTTGGAGCTTTTGGAGGTTTCGAAGCTTTTGGAGTTTTTGAAGCTTTTGGAGGTTTCGAAGGTTTTGGAGCTTTTGGAGGTTTTGGATTGTTTGAAGCTTTTGGAGCTTTTGGAGGTTTTGGAGTTTTTCAAGCTTTTGGAGCTTTTGGAGGTTTTGGAAATTGTGGAGGTTTTGGAGTTTTTCGAGGTTTCGAAGCCTTTGGAGCTTGCTTTTGGAGGTTTCGAAGCTTTTGGAGCTTTTGGAGTTTTTGGAGGTTTCGAAGGTTTTGGAGCTGTTTGAGGTTTCGAAGCTTTTGGAGCTTTTGGAGGTTTTCGAGCTTTTGGAGCTTTTGCAGGTTTTGGAGGTTTCGAAGCTTTTGGAGGTTTTGGAGGTTTGGAAGCTTTTGGAGGTTTTGCAGCTTTTGGAGGTTTTGGAGGTTTCGAAGCTTTTGGAGCTTTTGGAGTTTTTGGAGGTTTTTGGAGCTTTTGGAGGTTTTGGAGCTTTCGGAGGTTTCGAAGCTCTTGGAGCTTTTGGAGCTTTTGAAGCTTTTGGAGGTTTCGAAGGTTTTGGAGCTTTTGGAGGTTTTGGATTGTTTGAAGCTTTTGGAGCTTTTGGAGGTTTTGGAGTTTTTCGAGCTTTTGGAGGTTTTGGAAATTCTGGAGGTTTTGGAGTTTTTCGAGGTTTCGAAGCCTTTGAAGCTTGCATTTGGAGGTTTCGAAGCTTTTGGAGCTTTTGGAGCATTTGGAGGTTTCGAAGCTTTTGGAATTTTTTCGAGCTTTTGGAGGTTTCGATCCTTTGGAGCTTTTGGAGCTTTTGGAGGTTTTGAAGCTTTTGGAGCTTTTGGAGGTTTTCGAGCTTTTGGAGCTCTTGGAGGTTTTGGAGCTTTTGGAGGTTTCGAATCTCTTGGAGCTTTTGGAAGTTTCGAAGCTTTTGGAGCTTTTGGAGGTTTTGGAGTGTTGAGCTTTTGGAGTGTTTGGAGCTGTTGGAGCTTTTGGAGGTTTCGAAGCTTTTGGAGTTTTTGGAGGTTTTGGAGGTTTCGAAGCTTTTGGAGCTTTTGGAGGTTTCGAAGCTTTTGGAGGTTTTGGAGGTTTTCGAGCTTTAGGAGCTTTTGGAGGTTTTGGAGCTTTTGGAGCTTTTGGAGGTTTCGAAGCTCTTGGAGCTTTTGGAGGTTTCGAAGGTTTTGGAGCTTTTGAAGCTTTTGGAGGTTTCGAAGGTTTTGGAGCTTTTGGAGGTTTTGGAGTGTCTGGAGCTTTTGGAGTGTTTGGAGCTTTTGGAGGATTTGAAGCTTTTCGAGCTTTTGGAGGTTTTGGAGTTTTTGGAAATTCTGGAGGTTTTGGAGTTTTTCTCGGTTTCGAAGCTTTTGAAGCTTTTGGAGGTTTCGAAGCTTTTGGTCCTTTTGGAGGTTTTGAAGCTTTTGGAGGTTTTGCAGCTTTTGGAGGTTTCGAAGCTTTTGGAGCTTTTGGAGGTTTCGAAGGTTTTGGAGCTTTTGGAGGTTTTGGATTGTTTGAAGCTTTTGGAGCTTTTGGAGCTTTTGGAGCTTTTGGAGCTTTTGGAGGTTTTGGAGCTTTTGGAGGTTTTGAAGCTTTTTGAGGTTTTGCAGCTTTTGGAGGTTTTGAAGCTTTTGGAGGTTTTGGAGGTTTCGGAGCTTTTTGAGGTTTTGGGAGCTTTTGGAGGTTTCGAAGCTTTGGGAGGTTTTGCAGTGTTTGGAGCTTTTGGAGCTTTTGGAGGTTTTGGATTGTTTGAAGCTTTTGGAGCTTTTGGAGCTTTTGGAGCTTTTGGAGCTTTTGGAGTTTTTGGAGCTTTTGGAGTGTTTGGAGCTGTTGGAGCTTTTGCAGGTTTCGAAACTTTGGAGCTTTTGGAGCTTTTGGAGTTTTTGGAGCTTTTGGAGGTTTGCAGGTTTTGGAGGTTTTTGCAGCTTTTGGAGGTTTTGGAGGTTTGGAGTGTTTGGAGCTTTTGGAGTGTTTGGAGCTTTTGGAGGTTTTGAAGCTTTTGGAGGTTTTGGAGGTTTCGAAGTTTTTGGAAGTTTTGAAAGTTTTGAAGGTTTTGGAGGTTTTGGAGGTTTTGGAGTTTTTCGAGCTTTTGGAGGTTTTGGAAATTCTGGAGGTTTTGGAGTTTTTCGAGGTTTCGAAGCCTTTGGAGCTTGCTTTTGGAGCTTTTGGAGGTTTTGGAGGTTTCAATTCTTTTGGAGCTTTTGGAGGTTTTGGAGCGTTTGGAGCTTTTGGAGCTTTTGGAGGTTTTGAAGCTTGTTTCAGTTCGCAGTTGTGCGTAGGGCTTCCTCGTTGGATGCAAGCTCGCAGTCGAGCGTCGTGCGCCCGGCCTGGTCTTTCGTGAGTCTGTGAAGCGAACGCCAGCTCAGGAGTTCCAGGAGCAGGAGCCGCCGGACGAGAAGGCGGTCGAACCGGAACCCAAACCCGAACCCAAACCCGAACCCGAGGCAGGGGCAGGGGCATGGGCTGCAAAGGTCCCGGCATGTGACATTGATGCCAGGTGGGAGGCTGGGAGCAGGCGAGAGCTTGGGAATGAATGGGGAAGCAAGATAAAATGAACACGTGAGTCAGAGATCGAGGTGTTCCGTGCCCAGCTGTACAGAATGGAGCTGGCCTGCCTGGAGAACGAGGTCGCAGAGGCGTGGCGTCGCTTGGCCTTGGGGCGCTTGGGACCTCTGACGGTGCGCGCGTCAGGGCGAGCGCCGCTTGCAGCTGCCACGACCCAGGGCATGAGACCACGTCCGAACGAGTGCCGAACGAGTGTAATCCGTCGATTTATGTCAATGTCTCTCCCCTGGGCTGTGATGTTTCGAGGCTGTCGCCCTTGCAGCAGGCCGAGATACGTGCATGCCAGGGGCCCCAGCAAAGAGGTGAGGCGACGTCGGCTTCAGAGCGACGGAAGCGGTTCCGAGTCTCCGAGTCTCCGAGCCCAGGCCAGGACGACTTGCTTCAGCTCAGGCAATTCGCTCGCATCGCTCGCCTCTCGTTGCACGGTTCGCGGTCGTTCGCGCAGCTTAGCAGCTAGCAGCTTAGCATGCAAGGCTCGCTCAGGCAGAGCTGCGCGAAGAGTGGAGGCAGAATCGAGAGAAGATTGCAGTTGGAAGCCGCTTGCCGTGGAATTCCAGGCTGAGTGGATCAGAGGACTATGCACTGAGTCACTATGCACTTGCCAATGCCAGCTGTGTTGCGCCATGCTTTTATCAAGGACTCACCTGATGCTCTGCTGTTTCCGCACGTCTAGCACTGCGGTTGCAAGGCGTCCCATCGATGTACAAACCGTACAGAGCGTTTGGGTGCCCGTTTTCCTAGAGTTTCCATGTTGAGTGCGCCTCACACGCTGGACCTTGGAGAGTGGTGAAAATGACATTGACATTGCCGCAGACTTCAAGATTCATTGCATGTTCAGAACGTTTTGCATAACGCAATCCTTGCCGCCTTCACCGCAACTGCTTGGCAGCCTCGGAGTCAACCAGGCCAAAACTCAGTCATCTCAGGGTCTGGCTGAAGGGTCGAGTCGCCAGGCCATGCCGGGCCAAGCCGGAAAGTACGAGTGGTCCTACAACGGGGAGGACGACAGCGAGGAGATCAAGGCGGATATCCCCAAGATCCGAGATCCGGATTCCGAAAGATTCCGGCAGATCTGGATTCCGGGCAGGTCCTCGTCCCGGTGGAGGAAGGCATCAAATCGAAGGACTGCGATGCTCGGGGCTCACGCATCCTCGTGCATCCTCATGGATGACGGTTTTGAAAGCGAGGTGAAGATCACCAAGAAGGCATTGAAGGTGGGATCGGATGCACTGCGCGGATGCACGGAGAAATGCGGGAAATCTCGCAGGTTGGCTTGAAGGGGCAGGAGCCGGTGATTGCCCGGAGCCTTGCACAAGGCTTCTCTGTGGGCGTTTTAGCTCTCATCAAATGAGGACGATTCCCTGTGGAAGGAGGTGGATGCAGAGGAATCGAGCTGGGAGCTGGATAAGGAGATAAGGACCAGTGCGTTCGAACATGAGTGCAGATGTCAGATTCAGACAGGACAGCAAAGGAAGGAGATGCATTGTCGTGGTGCTGATGAAGAAGTCCAAGCTGGGAGCTCTGAAGGGAAAGCAGCAGGAAGGTTTACACTCCGAGACGAGTCTTGAGGTGGGACAGGTGGGAGTTCCTCCTGAAATGCGAGGACTTGCCGCCAGACACCTCTGTCACACACAAGGACGCAAGCGCGAAAACGTGAAAGCGAGGAGAAGGTCTTGAGATCGCGTGTGCTGTGAGGTCTTCATGGACATCTCCTTGGATGGCCAAAAAGCTGGCAGGATCGTCATGGGCCTCTACGGCAAGCAGGCAATCTCGGGAAAGCCTCGGGAGCCTCGGGAGCCTCGGGAGCCTCGGGAACTGGATACGCCAGGTGCCAAAGACGGCAGGGAAGCTCGGGCGCGTTCGAGTGGCTATCTTTTTCAAAGATCAAAGAGGATCAAAGCAAGGCCGAAAACTTCCGGGCGCTTTGCACTGGCGAGAAGGGCGAGGGAAAAGCCAGCACCTCACGTCTCGGGTGCTTGTGCGCTTGCACAGCAGTCCTGTCAGGCTGGGAAGCCTTTGCACTTCAAGGTCTGTCGCAAGCTGTAAGCTTCCAGAAGCTAAAGCTGCTCTTTGACAGGGCAGCAGCTTTCATCGCATCATCCCGAAGTTCATGTGCCAGGCCGGGGCTTGCCCATGCGCCGCATGGATCCTTGATCCTTCCAGGGTGGTGACTTCACCCATGGCAACGGCACCGGCGGCGAGTCGATTTACGGACTGGGATGCGCGGCCTGAGCCCGATGGGATCCGATGGGGCTCTGTCACGCATAGGAGAGAAGTTCGCCGACGAGAACCTCCGCATCAAGCACACCAAGCCGGGGGCCGAAGGGCCGAAGGGCCGAAGGGCCGAAGGGGTGAAGGGCCGAAGGGGTGAAGGGCCGCATGCAAATTTGATTTGCATCGGACGTATCCGGCGTTCCATCTGAGGCCTGGGCTGCTGAGCATGGCGAATGCACGGCCCTCTCTTCCCTTGCCTCGAGAAAGCCAAAGTTTTCGAAGCCAAAGAGCTGAGGCCGGGCCGGGCGGTAGCCAGTTCTTCATCACGGTGAAGGCCGGAGTGCGCTCCGGGTCCGTCCGGAGAGAGACAGCCAGGACACGCCACACCTGGACGGCAAGCACGTGGTCTTCGGCGAGGTGCTGGAGGGCTACGAGGCTCGGCTTCTCTCGTCTTTCTTTGACTTCTTTGACTTCTGGGTTCTTTCGGAGATTCGGTTCGTTTGCATGCCGGCTTTGAGGTGGTCAAGAAGATGGAGGAGGCTGTGCTTTCAAGCTGGAGAGCCAAAAAGGGAGCAGAAGCCAGGTCGGGCAATCGTCTGGAACACCGAGCAAACAGGCTGGATATGGCAGACCGCACGTGGCGCACAGTGAACCGGTCCAGGTGGTGATTGAAGATTGCGGCGAGCTGTGACGGAGATTGCGCACGTCTCACACGCCTCCGTGACTTCGCGGGTGCCGAATTAGGATCAGCAATTCCGAGAGATCGGGCCTTGGGCTTGCCTGTTGTGCGATCTCCGTGCTATAGACCATCAGTACCTCAGAGACTCAGTACCAGAGGTGAAAGAGAGCTGTGCAAGAAGCATGCCGGGCTCGGCTCGCGGATTTCCGTAGCCCTCAGCTTGGCTCAGCTTGCTCGCCCACTCCACCTCATCTCCCACTCATTGCCTCATGGGTCGGCGGCCTGTGCCAACCGAGGACTGGAGTTTGCCGCGCTCGTCGCGCTCGTCGCGCTCGGCTTCGCTGCTTGAGGACTTCGCGCCGGTGCCAACCGAGGCACAGGGTCCAGAGCCCGCTGGCCGGTGTGTTGCGGCTTCCCGCCGAGGCACTGACGCAGGCAGTGCCTACTGTGCCCACCGTACCCATGCCCACAGGGCGCATGAGGCCACGCAGCCTGGAGGACGGACTGGACAAACTTGATCTCTTTTGCCATTTGCACTGTTTGAGGATTGGGTGGCTGTGGCTGAGCGGTGTGCGCAGCCAAGACAGAGTTGCGATGCAGGGCCTTGCATGCGCGATCCAGGCGAAAAGGCATCCAAGAACAGAAGTCGACCAGTTTCCGAAGCCATGAGCTAAGCAAGCGCAGATTCAGTGTGGCAGTTTCAAACCGGCATGTCACAGCGGCATCCTAGCATTCAGCAATTAGCTCTATATACAAGTGGGGCAGCCCGTGTTTGTAAGGCCGAACAACTAAACAGTCACAGGGAATGACCACAAAATATTGCCGCTCTGTAGGAGATCTTGCCGCCTACGCAGAAGTTGGCTGAGGAGAGCGGGCATAAGAATTGAGCAAGCACGGATTCAGTGTGGTTGTTAGTTGGTTTGCAAAAGTCAGGTTGGGCAGTTTCAGACCGGCATGTCGCAGCGGCATCCTAGCATTCAGCAATAGGCTCTATATACAAGTGGGGCAGCCTGTGTTTGTAAGGCCGAACAACTAAACAGTCACAGGGAATGACAAAGAAATATTGCCGCTCTGTAGTGCTAGAAATGGTCAGGAGATCTTGCCGCCTACGCAGAAGTTGGCTGAGGAGAGCGGGCATAAGAATTGAGCAAGCACGGATTCAGTGTGGTTGTTAGTTGGTTTGCAAATGTCTCAGACCGGTATGTCACAAGCGGCATTCTAGCATTCAGCAATAAGCTCTAAAAACAAGTGGGGCAGCCTGTGTTTGTAAGGCCGAACAACTAAACAGTCACAGGGAATGACAAAGAAATTTAAGGGCTGCCGCCCAGTGCCGCCGACCCGCGTTATGTTTTGACACTTTTCTGTTCGGCTGCATGGCTATGCTTTGCTTGATGCTTTGTTGGTGGTCAGCGCAATTGACTTTTGTTTCTTCCCTCAGACACCAGTAGATTGCTAGCTGACAAGTGTTTCAGAGCGCAGGAATAGGTCCGCTGGATCAAAGCCTGCTTCAAAGTGTGTCGGAGTTCTTGCCTCTCTAAGTGGCTCCTGACGTTGCTCTCTCTGCATCGGCACTCGCTTCCCCTTAGGGGAGTTGAGGGATGCCCCCACAGGGGACTCCTGCCGATGCAAGAGCTAACGCAGGTGCCACCTGGAGAGGCAAGAGGTCCGGCACACTTTGAAGCAGGCCCCCAGATCTTTTGCACCTTTTGGGTGGATGCCCGGGCTCTGTTTGGCTGCATGGCTATGCTTTGCTTGATGCTTTGTTGGTGGTTAGCGCCCCCAGATCTTTCGCACCCTTTGGGTGGATGCCCGGGCTCTGTTTGGCTGTAAGCGCAATCGACTTTTGTTTCTTCCCTCAGACACTAGTAGATTGCTAGCTGACAAGTGTTTCAGAGCGCAGGAATAGGTCCGCTGGATCAAAGGCTGTTTCAGAGTGTGCCGGAGTTCTTGCCCCTTTCAGTGGCTCCTGATGTTGCTCTCTCTGCATCGGCGCTCGCTTCCCCTTAGGGGAGTTCAGGGATGCCCCCACAGGGGACTCCTGCCGATGCAAGAGCTAACGCAGGTGCCACCTGGAGAGGCAAGAGCTCCGGCACACTTTGAAGCAGGCCCCCAGATCATTCGCACCTTTTGGGTGGATGCCCGGGCTCTGTTTGGCTGCATGGCTATGCTTTGCTTGATGCTTTGTTGGTGGTTAGCGTAATTGATTTTTGTTTCTTCCCTCAGACACCAGTAGATTGCCAGCTGGCACCTTTTGGGTGGATGCCCGGGCTCTGTTTGGCTGCATGGCTATTCTTTGCTTGATGCTTTGTTGGTGGTGAGATGAATTGACTTTTGTTTCTTCCCTCAGACACTAGTAGATTGCTAGCTGACAAGTGTTTCAGAGCGCAGGAATTGGTCCGCTGGATCAAAGCCTGCTTCAACTTGGATCAAAGCCTGCTTCAAAGTGTGTCGGAGCTCTTGCCTCTCTAAGTGGCTCCTGACGTTGCTCTCTCTGCATCGGCACTCGCTTCCCCTTAGGGGAGTTGAGGGATGCCCCCACAGGGGACTCCTGCCGATGCAAGAGCTAACGCAGGTGCCACCTGGAGAGGCAAGAGGTCCGGCGCACTTTGAAGCAGGCCCCGAGATCTTTTGGGTCCCATCATTCCCAAATTTCCGGGTCCCATACATCCAGAATTTTCCGGGCCCCAGAAAGTCCAAAATTTTCGGTTCCCATAAATCCCAAATCTTCCGGGTCCCATCAATCCTAAATTTACCGGGTCCCATACATCCAGAATTTTCCGGGCCCCAGGAAGTCCAAAATTTTCGGTTCCCATAAATCCCAAATCTTCCGGGTTCCATCAATGCCAAATTTACCGGGTCCCATGCGTGCAGAATTTTCCGGGCCCCAGAAAGTCCAAAATTTCCGGGTCCCAGAAATCTCAAATTTTCCGGGTTCCATCAATCCCAAATTTTCCGGGTCCCGCACATCCAGAATTTTCCGGGCTTCAGAAATCCTAAATTGCGCGCTTAGTTCTTTGTAGTGTTTGTTTAGTTGTTCGTTTGGTTGGTTGGATGTGGTCGTACCGTGAAGAAGTCTGTTGTAATCTTACGGGGCCTGGTGGTTTGTTTGTTTGCAGGAGCTGCCAAAATGGTGGGGCTTTGGGTTTGGTAGGGGATTTGGTACGCGTGTACGCCTGTACGCGTTCATGCCTATATGCATGTTCGCCTGCACGCATGTACGCGTGCATGGGTGTTCGCGAGTGTCGCGGTTGCCGTGCCAATGGGGAAGGCGAAAAACGTGCTATTTGGATGACTTGAAGCGTGTCATTTTTCGTGCCCCTGTGCGGGAATTGTAGCTCGTAGCATGTCAGATGTTGTTTTGCAGCGCAGGCGCAGTGTTTTGTGCGGGTAGACAGCGTCGCTGTTGCGGCAGTGCGATTTGCGCTTCAGGGGTCGTTGTTTTGAGGTGTTTTGCTTGGAATGCGCGTGCAACTGTTTGCTCGAGTGTTATTGTCGTTGGCCCCGTCGTACAGGCGGTTTGTTTTCACGACTTCAGATTTGCAAGAAATCGATCGAAATCATTCTGGCGCTGCAGTCCTGTGCCAGTTTTCTGAATGCGGCGCGCGTTGGCTGGCGTGTGCGCAGTGCTGGGCGGGCTCAGTTAAACGGAGGCGCTGCAGTCCTGTGCCAGTTTTCTGAATGCGGCGCGCGTTGCTGTACGGGCGCGCGTGATTGTGCGTGCTAGCCACGTGGCTGGCGTGTGCGCAGTGCTGAAGGGCATTTCTTGCATAGTGGCTAAAGGCACTTTAGAACAGAAGGCAAATCCAGTTCAGGCTGGTTTGCATCCAAGCTAAGAAGGTTGGAAGCAAGTGTGAAACGAGGAAACGTGAGGGAACCAAACTAACACGTAACATGTGTTGCTATGAATGCATTGAGTTTGGTAGGCTTGGGTATGCATTGATCATTCCTTGATGTCTTGCGATTTTGGGACTCAAGTGGCCTTGAGCCAAAACTGGCAATTTTGAGTTAACTAAGTTCAACATGCCCCTGTTGCGTCCTGGCATTGATGTGGCGGTGCACACGGAGTGCCGGATGCTGTCTACAGCGGCCGGGTTGGACTTCAAGCAGCACATCATTCTGGTGCAGGCCCGGGGGGACCGGGTCGCCGCTCTTCGGCTGTGGCAGTCGGTGGGGATGGTGGTGCATTTTCGTCCGGGGGACGGTTTCGAGGTTCCGGGGCTGCCCCCCATTTTGCACGTGCGCGCATGGAGGAATGCGCGTGGTTTGGAGCGGGATGATGACTTCGCCTTCATGTTCCTGTCTGAGGAGGACGCCTATGCCGAGGGGGGCACAGCGCTGGCCAGGCACACGAGCGGCTGATGCCGGCGGCTGTAGCAGTGGCGGAGGGACCGCCGGTGGGCCGCATGCTGGCCCTCAATGCCAGAAAGGGGCGGCGAGCCCCGGCCCCGCTGGCCGTGCAGCCGGACCATCTTGCTGGGGTTCTGCGGCATGTGGAGGTCCTGGCGGGGGCGCTGATGGGCTTTCGTGCCATGAGGCTGTCCGGGGAGTTGACCCCGGCCCTCAAGGGGGAGTGGGAAGCTTTGTGCAGGCGGCGAAGCATCTGCTCACCTTCTCGGAGAGGGCAGCCGTCATCAATGCCCTCAAGACCCGGGCTGAGGTGCGCACGCGCATGGAAGGAAGGGGTTGTCCTCTCCCTCCCCAGCATGTGGATGTCGACTCTTTCTTTCAGTACAGAACTTCAGCGCCGGCGAGGGCTATGGCATCATTGAAGTGCTTGGTGAAGCAGTCCAAGCTGCCGTTGGACCTGGGGGCGATCCAGCTCTCGGCGAAGCAGCCCAGGCTGGGGAATCTGCCTGGCAGGCTGCAGTGGCGGAGCCGCCCATGCTCCCCATGCTGGAGGACATGATCGTGTCCAAGTACAGGGCCAATGGCCCAGTATGGTCAGCCCTGCTGGGCTGGTGGCTGACAGCCACCGGAGTTCTTTGCTACGCGCACGTCATGAGGTCATGGCCCAGGCGGTTGAGCCACTCCACTTTTCACGGACGGTGCTCCAGAGGCAAACAACGGCAGAACAGGCAGGGGTTCGACTTCTGCATCCCTGCTGTTTTCGCCTGTAGCTGGCCCTGGGGGCAGATTGCGGCGAGGTACGCCCTTTCCTTGCGCACCAAGCACAAAGTCCTTGTCATTGCCCATGCCCTACAGGCCTTTGATGCCTGGGAGGTGATCCCGCCGGAGGCAGTGGAGGCGGTGCTGCCGGCGGCGGAGAAGGCGGTTGGCGCCGCAGTTGCTCAGGACAGTGCGGCCTTATGGATCTCGCCAGCGGAGAAGGCGGACATCAAGAAGCGCCTGGTGATGTTGAAGCAGCGCCAGAGCACCACTGCAGTGCGCGATCGCATGTGGAGATGCCCAGCGCCATCAAGGGCAAGAAGGTGTCGCCCACGCTCCGTGATGGGGCACTGCTGTGTGCGCTGTGGCAATCCGGGGCATGTGCCCAGTCGGAGGAGGATTGTGGCCGCAGGCACCAGTGTGCCATTCTCTCTCGCACGGGCCGGGTGTGTGGAGGGAACCACACAGCCGCAGAGTGCAGAGAGAAGCGCTGGGTGAATGCCGAGGTGGAGGAAACTCAGCCGATGCTGCGGAACAGGCAGCAGTAGCAGGCTTTAACCTGCTATCCGAAGCTTTTGTTGTGATTTTACAATCTGGGAACCGTAGCTGCCGTACCCTTCACACTCCTCCAGGCGCATTTGCCGCGCTAACTTGGGATATAATAAAGCTCTGTCAACATTGAAGGAAACCTCAGGAAATTCGCCAAACGGCAATTTTTGATTGAAACGGCTGAAATTTGTTGAAACGGCACTAACTTCTGCAGTTTGGCCAAAGGGCAGAAATTACGTACCCTCGGAAGATCCAGGTATGCATGTTCGCCTGCACGCATGTATGCGTGCATGGGTGTTTGCGAGTGTCGCGGTTGCCGTGCCAATGGGGAAGGCGAAAAACGTGCTATTTGGATGACTTGAAGCGTGTCATTTTTCGCGCCCCTGTGCGGGAATTGTAGCTCGTAGCATGTCAGATGTTGTTTTGCAGCGCAGGCGCAATGTTTTGTGCGGGTAGACAGCGTCGCTGTTGCGGCAGTGCGATTTGCGCTTCAGGGGTCGTTGTTTTGAGGTGTTTTGCTTGGAATGCGCGTGCAACTGTTTGCTCGAGTGTCATTGTCGTTGGCCCCGTCGTACAGGCGGTTTGTTTTCACGACTTCAGATTTGCAAGAAATCGATCGAAATCATTCTGGCGCTGCAGTCCTGTGCCAGTTTTCTGAATGCGGCGCACGTTGCTGAACGGGCGCGCGTGATTGTGCGTGCCAGCCACGTGGCTGGCGTGTGCGCAGTGCTGGGCGGGCTCAGTTAAACGGAGGCGCTGCAGTCCTGTGCCAGTTTTCTGAATGCGGCGCGCGTTGCTGTACGGGCGCGCGTGATTGTGCGTGCTAGCCACGTGGCTGGCGTGTGCGCAGTGTTGGGCGGGCTCAGTTAAACGGAGGTGCTTACGATGTGGCTGGCGTGTGTGCAGTGTTGCACGGGCGCGCGTGAGCAGGTGTGCTTACCATGTGGCTGGCGTGTGTGCAGTGCTGAGTGGGCTCAGTTAAACGGGTGTGCTTGCTATGTGGCCAACAGTTTGAAAGCAAAAAAGGATGTCGGGAACCCCCCGCTCTCGTAACACAACATGGAGTCACAATTGGCCGCCCCTGTTTAAGACAAAAGATGGAGCAACCCCAGGTTGGAACAACCAAGTCTCATGAAAGTTTATTAAAGAAGACAAGGAAAGAAGATAAGAAGAGAAGACGAGAAGAGAAGATGAGGAGAGAAGACAGAAGACGAGGAGAGAACACGAGAAGGGAAGACGTGAAGAGAAGACGCGGAGAGAAGACGAGAAAAGGAGACGAGGAGAAAAAACGGGAAGAGAAGACCAGGAGAGAAGACGAGGAGAGAAGACGAGGGGAGAAGTCGAGGAGAAAAGACGAGGTGAAGAGACGGGAAGAGAAGACGAGGAGAGAAGACGAGTTGGGAAGACGGAAAGACGAGGAGAGGGGGACAAGACGAGAAGGGAAGACGAGGAAAGAAGACGAGATGAGAAGACGAGGAGAGAAAACGGGCTGAGGAGAGAAGACGAGGAGATCAGACGAGGAGCCCAAAATTTCCAGGCCCCATAAATCCCAAATTTTCCGGATCCCATCAATTCCAAATTTTCCGGGTCCCATACATCCAGAATTTTCCGGGGCCCAGAAAGCCTAAATTGCGCGCTTGGTGCCTTGCAGTGTTTGATCAGTTGTTTGTTTTGGTCTTTGTTCGTTTGGTTGGTTGGTTGGTTGGTTGGTTGTGGTCGTACCGCGAAGAAGTTTGTTGTAATCTTACGGGGTCGGTGCTTCGTTTGTTTTCAGGAGTTCAAGAGCGAGCGAGCGAGCTAGCGAGCGAGTGAGCGAGGGAGTGAATGAGTGAGTGAGTTAGAGATTGAGTGAGTGAGTGAGTGAGTGAGTGAGTGAGTGAGTGAGTGAGTGAGTGAGTGAGTGAGTGAGTGAGCGAGCGAGTGAGTGAGTGAGTGAGTGAGGGAGGGAGTGAGTGAGTGAATGACTGAGTGACTGAGTGAGTGAGTGAGTGAGTGAGTGAGTGAGTGAGTCAGTGGCAGCGTTTCGCCAGTCTTTCCAGTCTGACAGTGGGACAGGGCTCGTGCTGTTTTTGCGTGTGGCGCCTGTGGTTCAAGGCCGCAGGAGGTGACTTTGGCTGAACGTGGCAGCGCTTCGCCCGTCTTTCTAGTCTGACAGTGGGACAGGGAGAGGGTAGTTGGAAGCCTGTGGCCGAGCGTCAGCTCGTGCTGTCTTGGCGTGTGGCGCGTGTGGTTGAAGGCCGCAGGAGACTTTGGCCGAACGACGGGGCTAAGGCGACTGGTTGGATTGAATCGGGACGCGCTGGAGTGCTCTGTCTGTCCTTCCATTCTGACAGTGGGACAAGGGGATGGCAGCTGGAAGCCTGGTGCCCGAGCATCGGCTCGTGTTGCCTTTGGTCGAAGGCTGCGGGAGGTGGATTTGGCTGAGCGACGGGGCTAAGGCGAATGGAATGCTTGGATTGTGTTGGGGCGCGCTGGAGCGCTCCGTTCGCTCTCCAGTCTGACAGCGGGACAGGGCGATGGCAGCTGGAAGCCTGGCGCCCGAGGGCTCCCTTTGGTTTGAAGGCCGAAGGAGATGATTTTGGCTGAACCACGGGGCTAAAGGGAATGGCTGGATTGAGTTGGGGTGTGTAGGAGCGCGCTGTCAGTGTTTCCAGCCTAACAGTGGGACAAGGAGATGGCAGCTGGAGACCTGGTGCCCGAGCATCATTTGGCTACCGCCCTGCATGGTTTCAGGTGCGCGTGCAGCTGGCTGCTGAGAGATGCCGCCAGAAATTGTTCTGCGCTGTGTGGTACTGGGCGCAGGTCATGAGACTTCTCAGTGTGACTGCTACAAGTTAGCGCGCGCAGGTCATGAGATTTCTCAGTGTGACTGCTGGCACGCGCGCAGGGGGCTGCAAGTTAGCACGCGGGGAATGCAAGGTTTGTAGAAAGACAAAGGCCAGCCAAGCGTCGGGCAAGCACGCGTGGCGCAAGCATGTGGGGAACGCGAAGGCTAAGAAAAGGTTAGGCCAAGGAAGAAGTTTGTGGGGGTCGCCAAGTGTGGCGCAGACATGAATGCTTGAAGCACCTGCACGAGCTGGATACAGCCACGCACAGTTGTTTATCCGGCCAAGGTGCTGGGCCACGTCCTACATTGAGGAGCGGGCTCAGTGTGAGTGCGTGAGGGAATGTTGTATACGGCGCATATGGAAGCGAGGGGAAGAGAAGGACTAATGACGTGCTTGGGCAACGCGCATGAGACTTTGCGCAGACACAGATGGCAGAAGCTCGTGGGAAAGGCAAGAGAAGGACATAATAAGTGGCGGGCAGACACGCATGGCACGTACGGTGGGGGCTGCAAGTATCGAGCCGAGCAGACATGCAGTGTGAGTGCGTGAGGGAATGTTGTATACGGCGCACATGGAAGCGAGGGGAAGAGAAGAACTAATGACGTGCTGGGGCAACGCGCATGAGACTTTGCGCAGACACAGATGGCAGAAGCTCGTAGGAAAGGCAAGAGAAGGACATAATAAGTGGCGGGCAGACACGCATGGCACGTACGGCGGGGGCTGCAAGTACCGAGCAGAGCAGACATGAGTGCCAGCAGCACCTGCACAAGCTGCACACAGCCTCACACCTTGTGGCGTTTATCCGGCCAAGGTGGGGAATCCAACACAAAGAGCAACCGAGTGTCGGGCAGACACGAATGGCATAAGCGCGTGAAGGCAAGAGAAAGACGCACCAAGCGTCGGACAGACACGATGGCACGCGCCATGAGGGCTGCAAAGTAGCGCGTGGGGAGTGCAAGGCTTGTAGGAAGATAAAGGCTGGCCTGGGGTTGAGCAGGCACGCGTGGCGCAAGCATGTGGCGAATGGAAAGGGCAAGGAAAGGTTAGAACAAGGCAGAAGTTTGCAGACACGAACGCCACAAGCAACTGGCGAATCTGTAGTGTATAGGAAGGCGCAGGGGGAGAGAAACCCCAACCAATCAATCATGTTCCGCGTAGACTGCGAGACAAGTCTGTGGAGACTGTAAAGGAAGGGTGCAGAGGACAGCGCAAGCAGCCCATAGGCACGAGTGGCAGCCGCACGTGGGGAACGCAAAGCAAGTGTGAAATTGGGGCGACACGAATAAGACGTTGGGTGGATACAGAGGGCACAAGCTTGCGGGGAAGGCAAGAGAAAGACGCACCAAGCGCCGGGCAGACACGATTGGCACGCGCGCAGCGGGCTGCAAGTTAGCGCGCGGGGACTGCCAGGCTTGTAGGAAGGCAAAGGCCAGCCAAGCGTCGGGCAGGCACGCGTGGCGCAAGCATGTGGGGAACTCAAAGGGCCAGAAAAGGCTAGGCCAAGGAAGAAGTTTGTGGGGGTCGCCAAGTGTGGCGCAGACATGAATGCTTGAAGCACCTGCACGAGCTGGACACAGCCACGCACAGTTGTTTATCCGGCCAAGGTGCTGGGCCACGTCCTACATTGAGGAGCGGGCTCAGTGTGAGTGCGTGAGGGAATGTTGTATACGGCGCACATGGAAAAGCGAGGGGAAGAGAAGGACATAATAAGTGGCGGGCAGACCTGCGTGGCACGTACGGTGGGGGCTGTCAAGTACCGAGCAGAGCAGACATGAGTGCTAGAAGCACCTGCGCAAGCTGGACACAGCCTCACACCTTGTGGCGTTTATCCGGCCAACCGAGTGTCGGGCAGACGCGAATGGCATAAGCGCGTGAAGGCAAGAGAAAGACGCACCAAGCGTCGGACAGACACGATTGGCACGCGCGATGAGGGCTGCAAAGTAGCATGTGGGGAGTGCAAGGCTTGTAGGAAGACAAAGGCTGGCCTGGGGTTGAGCAGGCACGCGTGGCGCAAGCATGTGGCGAATGGAAAGGGTAAGGAAAGGTTAGAATAAGGCAGAAGTTAGCAGACACGAACGCCACAAGCAACTGGCGAATCTGTAGTGTGTAGGAAGGCGCAGGGGAAGAGAAACCTCAACCAATCAATCATGTTCCGCGTAGACTGCGAGACAAGTCTATGGAGACTGTAAAGGAAGGGTGCAGAGGACAGCGCAAGCAGCCCATAGGCACGAGTGGCAGCCGCACGTGGGGAACGCAAAGTAAGAGTGAAATTGGGGCGACACGAATAAGACGTTGGGTGGATACAGAGGGCACAAGCTTGCGGGGAAGGCAAGAGAAAGACGCACCAAGCGCCGGGCAGACACGATTGGCACGCGCGCAGCGGGCTGCAAGTTAGCGCGCGGGGACTGCCAGTCTTGTAGGAAGACAAAGGCCAGCCAAGCGTCGGGCAGGCACGCGTGGCGTAAGCATGTGGGGAACTCAAAGGGCCAGAAAAGGCTAGGCCAAGGAAGAAGTTTGTGGGGGTCGCTAAGTGTGGCGCAGACAGGAATGCTTGAAGGGAATGTTGTATACGGCGCACATGGAAGAGCAACCGAGTGTCGGGTAGACACGAATGGCATAAGCGCGTGAAGGCAAGAGCAAGATACACCAAGCGTCGGACAGACACGATTGGCGCGCGCGATGAGGGCTGCAAAGTAGCACGTGGGGAGTGCAAGGCTTGTAGGAAGACAAAGGCTGGCCTGGGGTTGAGCAGGCACGCGTGGCGCAAGCATGTGGCGAATGGAAAGGGTAAGAAAAGGTTAGAACAAGGCAGAAGTTTGCAGACACGAACGCCACAAGCAACTGGCGAATTTGTAGTGTATAGGAAGGCGCAGGGGAAGAGAAACCCTAGCCAATCAATCATGTTGCGCGTAGACTGCGAGACAAGTCTGTGGAGACTGTAAAGCAAGGGTGCAGAGGACAGCGCAAGCAGCCCACAAAGCAAGTGTGAAATTGGGGCGACGCAAATAAGACGTTGAGCGCCGGGCAGACACGATTGGCACGCGCGCAGGGGGCTGCAAGTTAGCGCGCGGGGACTGCCAGGCTTGTAGGAAGACAAAGGCCAGTCAAGCGTCGGGCCGGCACGCGTGGCGTAAGCATGTGGGGAACTCAAAGGGCCAGAAAAGGCTGGGTGAAGGAAGAAGTTTGTGGGGGTCGCCAAGTGTGGCGCAGACATGAATGCTTGAAGCACCTGCACGAGCTGGACACAGCCACGCACAGTTGTTTATCCGGCCACGGTGCTGGGCCACGTCCTACATTGAGGAGCGGGCTCAGTGTGAGTGCGTGAGGGAATGTTGTATACGGCGCACATGGAAGCGAGGGGAAGAGAAGAACTAATGACGTGCTGGGGCAACGCGCATGAGACTTTGCGTAGACACAGATGGCAGAAGCTCGTGGGAAAGGCAAGAGAAGGACATAATAAGTGGCGGGCAGACACGCATGGCACGTAAAACCTCAACCAATCAACCATGCGCGTAGACTGCGAGACAAGTCTATGGAGACTGTAAAGGAAGGGTGCAGAGGACAGCGCAAGCAGCCTATAGGCACGAGTGGCAGCCACACGTGGGGAACGCAAAGTAAGAGTGAAATTGGGGCGACACGAATAAGACGTTGGGTGGATACAGAGGGCACAAGCTTGCGGGGAAGGCAAGAGAAAGACGCACCAAGCGCCGGGCAGACACGATTGGCACGCGCGCAGCGGGCTGCAAGTTAGCGTGCGGGGACTGCCAGGCTTGTAGGAAGACAAAGGCCAGCCAAGCGTCGGGCAGGCACGCGTGGCGTAAGCATGTGGGGAACTCAAAGGGCCAGAAAAGGCTAGGCCAAGGAAGAAGTTTGTGGGGGTCGCCAAGTGTGGCGCAGACATGAATGCTTGAAGGGAATGTTGTATACGGCGCACATGGAAGCGATGGGAAGAGAAGGACTAATGACGTGCTGGGGCAACGCGCATGAGACTGTGCGCAGACACAGATGGCAGAAGCTCGTGGGAAAGGCAAGAGAAGGACATAATAGGTGGCGGGCAGACACGCATGGCAGGTACGGTGGGGGGCTGCAAGTACCGAGCTGAGCAGACATGAGTGCCAGAAGCACCTGCACAAGTTGGACACAGCCTCACACCTTGTGGCGTTTATCCGGCCAAGGTGGGGAACCCAAGACAAAGAGCAACCGAGTGTCGGGCAGACACGAATGGCATAAGCGCGTGAAGGCAAGAGAAAGACGCACCAAGCGTCGGACAGACACGATTGGCACGCGCGATGAGGGCTGCAAAGTAGCACGTGGGGAGTGCAAGGCTTGTTAGAACAAGGCAGAAGTTTGCAGACACGAACGCCACAAGCAACTGGCGAATTTGTAGTGTATAGGAAGGCGCAGGGGAAGAGAAACCCTAACCAATCAATCATGTTCCGCGTAGACTGCGAGACAAGTCTGTGGAGTCTGTAAAGCAAGGGTGCAGAGGACAGCGCAAGCAGCCCACAAAGCAAGTGTGAAATTGGGGCGACACGAATAAGACGTTGAGCGCCGGGCAGACACGATTGGCACGCGCGCAGGGGGCTGCAAGTTAGCGCGCGGGGACTGCCAGGCTTGTAGGAAGACAAAGGCCAGCCAAGCGTCGGGCAGGCACGCGTGGCGTAAGCACGTGGGGAACTCAAAGGGCCAGAAAGAAGTTTGTGGGGGTCGCCAAGTGTGGCGCAGACATGAATGCTTCAAGCACCTGCACGAGCTGGACTCAGCCACGCACAGTTGTTTATCCGGCCAAGGTGCTGGGCTATGTCCTACATTGAGGAGCGGGCCCAGTGTGAGTGCGTGAGGGAATGTTGTATACGGCGCACATGGAAGCGAGGGGAAGAGAAGAACTCATGACGTGCTGGGGCAACGCGCATGAGACTTTGCGCAGACACAGATGGCAGAAGCTCGTGGGAAAGGCAAGAGAAGGACATAATAAGTGGCGGGCAGACACGCATGGCACGTACGGTGGGGGCTGCAAGTACCGCGCAGAGCAGACATGAGTGCTAGAAGCACCTGCACAAGCTGCACACAGCCTCACACCTTGTGGCGTTTATCCGGCCAAGGTGGGGAATCCAAGACAAAGAGCAACCGAGTGTCGGGCAGACACGAATGGCATAAGCGCGTGAAGGCAAGAGAAAGATGCACCAAGCGTCGGACAGACACAATTGGCACGCGCCATGAGGGCTGCAAAGTAGCACGTGGGGAGTGCAAGGCTTGTAGGAAGACAAAGGCTGGCCTGGGGTTGAGCAGGCACGCGTGGCGCAAGCATGTGGCGAATGGAAAGGGTAAGGAAAGGTTAGAACAAGGCAGAAGTTTGCAGACACGAACGCCACAAGCAACTGGCGAATCTGTAGTGTATAGGAAGGCGCAGGCAGGCTTGTAGGCAGACAAAGGCCAGCCAAGCGTCGGGCAGGCACGCGTGGCGTAAGCATGTGGGGAACTCAAAGGGCCAGAAAAGGCTAGGCCAAGGAAGAAGTTGTGGGGGTCGCCAAGTGTGGCGCAGACATGAATGCTTGAAGCACCTGCACGAGCTGGACACAGCCACGCACAGTTGTTTGTCCGGCCAAGGTGCTGGGCCACGTCCTACATTGAGGAGCGGGCTCAGTGTGAGTGCGTGAGGGAATGTTGTATACGGCGCATATGGAAGCGAGGGGAAGAGAAGGACTAATGACGTGCTGGGGCAACGCGCATGAGACTTTGCGCAGACACAGATGGCAGAAGCTCGTGGGAAAGGCAAGAGAAGGACATAATAAGTGGCGGGCAGACACGCATGGCACGTACGGCGGGGGCTGCAAGTATCGAGCCGAGCAGACATGCAGTGTGAGTGCGTGAGGGAATGTTGTATACGGCGCACATGGAAGCGAGGGGAAGAGAAGAACTAATGACGTGCTGGGGCAACGCGCATGAGACTTTGCGCAGACACAGATGGCAGAAGCTCGTGGGAAAGGCAAGTGAAGGACATAATAAGTGGCGGGCAGACACGCATGGCACGTACGGTGGGGGCTGCAAGTACCGAGCAGAGCAGACATGAGTGCTAGAAGCACCTGCACAAGCTGCACACAGCCTCACACCTTGTGGCGTTTATCTGGAACTCAAAGCGCCAGAAAAGGCTAGGCCAATCGGGCCTAACGGGACTTTTGAATCGTATATGAAAAACATAAAGATAAGGATCCTCATCATAGCCGTCGCTCATCATCGTCATCATCACGGTCATCATCATCGATGATAACCATCATCGTGCATCCTCTGCATCACCAACAGTCATGATGATAATGATGACTACGCGTGCATCCTCTGCAGCACCAACAGTCATGATGATAATGATGACTACGCACCCTCTGCATCTCCAATCTCATCATCACCGTTATCATCATCGATGATAACCATCATCGTGCATCCTCATCGATGATAACAATCATCGTGCATCCTCTGCATCACCAACAGTCATCATGATAATGATGACTACGCACCCTCTGCATCTCCAATCGGGTCTAACGGGACTGTTGAATCGTATATGAAAAAGATAAAGATAAGGATCCTCATCATAGCCGTCGCTCATCACCGTCATCATCACGGTCATCATCATCGATGATAACCATCATTGTGCATCCTCTGCATCACCAACAGTCATGATGATAATGATGACTACGCGTGCATCCTCTGCATCACCAACAGTCATGATGATAATGATGACTACGCACCCTCTGCATCTCCAATCTCATCATCACCGTTATCATCACCGATGATAACCATCATCGTGCATCCTCTGCATCACCAACAGTCATCATGATAATGATGACTACGCACCCTCTGCATCTCCAATCGGGTCTAACGGGACTTTTGAATCGTATATGAAAAACATAAAGATAAGGATCCTCATCATAGCCGTCGCTCATCATCGTCATCATCACGGTCATCATCATCGATGATAACCATCATCGTGCATCCTCTGCATCACCAACAGTCATGATGATAATGATGACTACGCGTGCATCCTCTGCATCACCAACAGTCATGATGATAATGATGACTACGCACCCTCTGCATCTCCAATCTCATCATCACCGTTATCATCATCGATGATAACCATCATCCTGCGTCCTCATCGATGATAACCATCATCGTGCATCCTCTGCATCACCAACAGTCATGATGATAATGATGACTACGCGCCCTCTGCCTCTCCAATCGGGTCTAACGGGACTTTTGAATCGTATATGAAAAAGATAAGGATCCTCATCATAGCCGTGGCCCATCATCGTCATCATCACGGTCATCAAAAAGATAAGGATCCTCGTCATAGCCGTGGCCCATCATCGTCATCATCACGGTCATCATCATCGATGATAACCATCATCGTGCATCCTCTGCATCACCAACAGTCATGATGATAATGATGACTACGCGTGCATCCTCTGCATCACCAACAGTCATGATGATAATGATGACTACGCACCCTCTGCGTCTCCAATCTCATCATCACCGTTATCATCACCGATGAGAACCATCATCGTGCATCCTCTGCATCACCAACAGTCATCATGATAATGATGACTACGCACCCTCTGCATCTCCAATCGGGTCTAACGGGACTTTTGAATCCTATATGAAAAACATAAAGATAAGGATCCTGGTCATAGCCGTCGCTCATCATCGTCATCATCACGGTCATCATCATCGATGATAACCATCATCGTGCATCCTCTGCATCACCAACAGTCATGATGATAATGATGACCACGCGTGCATCCTCTGCATCACCAACAGTCATGATAATGATGACTACGCACCCTCTGCGTGCGTCCTCATCGATGATAACCATCATCGTGCATCCTCTGCGTCACCAACAGTCATGATGATAATGATGACTACGCGCCCTCTGCCTCTCCAATCGGGTCCAACGGGACAATTGAATCGTATATGAAAAAGATAAGGATCCTCATCATAGCCGTGGCCCATCATCGTCATCATCACGGTCATCATCATTGATGATAACCATCATCGTGCATCCTCTGCGTCACCAACAGTCATGATGATAATGATGACTACGCGTGCATCCTCTGCATCACCAACAGTAATGATGATAATGATGACTACGCACCCTCTGCATCGATGATAACCATCATCGTGCATCCTCTGCATCACCAACAGTCATCATGATAATGATGACTACGCACCCTCTGCATCTCCAATCGGGTCTAACGGGACTTTTGAATCGTATATGAAAAACATAAAGATAAGGATCCTCATCATAGCCGTCGCTCATCATCGTCATCATCACGGTCATCATCATCGATGATAACCATCATCGTGCATCCTCTGCATCACCAACAGTCATGATGATAATGATGACTACGCGTGCATCCTCTGCATCACCAACAGTCATGATGATAATGATGACTACGCACCCTCTGCATCTCCAATCTCATCATCACCGTTGTTATTATCGATGATAACCATCATCGTGCGTCCTCATCGATGATAACCATCACCACCAGTCATGATGATAATGATGACTACGCGCCCTCTGCCTCTCCAATCGGGTCTAACGGGACTTTTGAATCGTATATGAAAAAGATAAGGATCCTCATCCTAGCCGTGGCCCATCATCGTCATCATCACGGTCATCAAAAAGATAAGGATCCTCCCATCATCGTCATCATCACGGTCATCATCATCGATGATAACCATCATCGTGCATCCTCTGCATCACCAACAGTCATGATGATACTGATGACTACGCGTGCATCCTCTGCATCACCAACAGTAATGATGATAATGATGACTACGCACCCTCTGCATCTCCAATCTCATCATCACCGTTATCATTATCGATGATAACCATCATCGTTATCATCATCGATGATAACCATCATCGTGCATCCTCTGCATCACCAACAGTCATGATGATAATGATGACTACGCACCGTCTGCATCTCCAATCGGGTCTAACGGGACTTTTGAATCGTATATGAAAAAGACCATCAGCGTCGTCATCACCGTTATCATCATCGATGATAACCATCATCGTGCATCCTCTGCATCGCCAACAGTCATGATGATAATGATGACTACGCATCCTCTGCATCTCCAATCAGGTCACAACGATTATAATGTGATGATGATGACCATGTCATCATCACCATGATGGTGGTCATTATCGTCATCATCATCATCATCATCGTCATCATCATCGTCGTCATCATCGTCATCATCATCGTCATCACTACGCATCCTCTGCATCTCCAACCGGGTCTAACAGCACGCTTGAAACGTATATGACACAGATCTGATCAGATAGGAGAAAGATAAGGATGACAACGATAATAGTAGCTCGGAAAATAACTATCATCGTAGCATCCTCTGCATCACCAATGCTTTCTAACCCCACACTTGAAAGGTGTAGAAAGACACATCTTTGAGGTGCAAAGGATGCTACGATGACGGTATTGCTTACGCTGATAATGTTGAATCTTCGGATATGCTCATTTACCAACCCACCTTGAACTTGTGCTATCTCCAATCGGGTCTAACGGGACTTTTGAATCGTATATGAAAAAGACCATCAGCGTCGTCATCACCGTTATCATCATCGATGGTAACCATCATCGTGCATCCTCTGCATCGCCAACAGTCATGATGATAATGATGACTACGCATCCTCTGCATCTCCAATCAGGTCACAACGATTATAATGTGATGATGATGACCATGTCATCATCACCATGATGGTGGTCATTATCGTCATCATCATCATCATCATCGTCATCATCATCGTCGTCATCATCGTCATCATCATCGTCATCACTACGCATCCTCTGCATCTCCAACCGGGTCTAACAGCACGCTTGAAACGTATATGACACAGATCTGATCAGATAGGCGAAAGATAAGGATGACAACGATAATAGTAGCTCGGAAAATAACTATCATCGTAGCATCCTCTGCATCACCAATGCTTTCTAACCCCACACTTGAAAGGTGTAGAAAGACACATCTTTGAGGTGCAAAGGATGCTACGATGACGGTATTGCTTACGCTGATAATGTTGAATCTTCGGATATGCTCATTTACCAACCCACCTTGGACTTGTGCTGTAACCACCCTTCCCGTGCGCCTCCCCCTTTGAGGAGAAGGGGTCGGCGGACTTGCTTTGTGGTTGCAGGGAAAGCTTGGCGTAGGTTGTGTCGCCTGTCCACCCTCGTAGCAGACAACGGGCGAAGTATTTCCTTCTCTTGGCGCGTCACTGAAGGTCCGCGTTGAATGACCGGAGCGCTGCTGTTGCAATTCATTCGACGTGTTGACCATGATGCTGCCACATTCAACCACTTTCTTCTCTACTGATGCCAGGAGGAGGCTGCAAGAAAGCAGCAGGCAGGAAACTGTTGCGGCACACAGAAGTATGCGCGACAGTCGGTGTGTCAGCCACAAGGTTGTACAAAACATTGGTTTTGAGTTCTTGGGGTGAACAGGAGGAGGAGGAGGAGGCTGCGCGGCAGAAGCAGGCTTGATGCTTGCAAATGGCCAGCATGCTGACAAACTATCCCACAACGAGCAACCTGTTTGCAGCCACGCGGTTAAAGATCATGATGCCATCTGCATGAGGGGAGCAGATGTGCCGGCGACCAGTTGCAGCAAAGAAGCGAAGATGTTTTGGCCATTCAGATCAGTTCCAGCCAGGAAGAGCAGGCAGCTTTGAGACAAAAGCAGGCGTACCAGCAAGTCGTGCTTGTCAGCTTGCTTGTCAAGGGGTGTGCATGAAGTATGTTTCTTGTGCAGTCGAGCCGTCCAAGACGGATTACTCTGCAGACATTGGTGTGTTGTTGTTGTTGAGCGTGCTCATTTTTGGGGTGGTTTTGAAGGGACACCCACGGGAGAGCACCAATTTTGAGGTCCCCCATTTCGGGGCATGCGTCTTTCAGTCATGTTCTGGTCAGGAAGGTGAACTGATGACATGTGTGCCATGGTCAAACCCCTCTTGATTTTTGCAGGGATAGACTCCTCAGGGATTTTAGCAACCTAGGGAACCACCACCATGGCCCACAGAAAGATGTGTTGCTGCCCTCAAGCAAATCGAGATGAAATGAGCTAATCATCGCCAACCTTTGTTAATTGCGATCATTCCAAGGACAACATAGCATTGGCACAGCATGACTAAGCTTTGCCAAGAACTAAAGTGGAAAGGCTAACTGCTATCAGCAAGCTACGAATATGTTCTGAGCGATCCGTCTGTGGGCTCTGTGCAGGAGCAGGATGCCGAACAGCAGGCTGGCTGTGATGTGTACGTTTTGGAAGTACTTGCTGGGAGCCTAAGCATCGAACGTGCCCGCACAAAGGCAATGCTTTGAGGACCAACACCTTCCAATTCAGGTCCCCCTATGGAGGGTGCCATGATGATTAGCCTTTGTCGCCTCCTTTGTTTTCTCGTTTTCGGCAGGTCTCTGGAGGCGTGGAGTGGTATTGATGTGAATGCGCGTTTGTCAGTGTGTCAGTGAGAAAGAGAGAGAGAGAGATGCTACTTGCGTTGGCGCAGGCTTGGAAAGCTCCCTGGAGGATTTGTCCGACATCAAGGCGACAGTGATGTGAATGACTGATACTGACCCAGTATTCGTCCCCAGTCTGGCATGTCACATCGAACCTGGCCAATGTTTCCTCTTTGATGGAGGATTCATGAAGCACCGGACCTTGGCTCGCAGATTTTGAACAAACACACAGATTTGGGATCCGGAGTTCCATTTTCGGGTTTGACAAACACGAGAGACACCAGGCGGGAGTGCAAGATCTCCTGGCAGATGCCTTTGCGCTGGCGGCCCAAGTCGTAGAGCGCCCTTGTTTCATATTCCAGTGCCCATTCCCATGGAATGATTCGCCAGCAAGGGACCCACATTTTGATGATGAGTTGCTCCTGAATGGTACGTTCTGGTTATACTATCCCAAGCATTGCTCTAATGGTGGTTTGAATCCCAGGGACATTGGTATTGTGTCGAAATTGGGGTTCGAACCCAGGTACACTGACAAAGATAGAAGGCCTGTATGAACTGTTATCACCATTTTGTTAGAACCAGCAGTCAATAGGGTTTTGGGCGCTGCTCAAGTGGCCATAAACTTGATAGTGGACTGCCTCTTGAAGTGGTTGGTGGACATGAATCCGCCGAATTCTGACGTCCTCCAAAGACTCATGAACATGCGTACCCAACAATTTCAGGTGGCTTGTTCCCACTTTTGTTATGAGGCTTTTGTTGCGCTTCAAATGGATGTGAACCTCTGGGTCTTTTTTTCAGGGGTCACCCTCTTTTCATTGCTTTACAGGGAAATCCAAAGGAAAGCAGCCATTTGGTGTGTCCCCTAAAAAGACACCCATGGGTCCCGGACCCCTCTGATCAGAACTTAGTGAAAGGGAACTGACCCCGGGGTCGCTGAAACCGAGGAAGGGTACCCTGGCAGAGGCATTGGCCCTTTTCATGGAGGAGCTGCCGACTTGCCCCTGGCGCAAGTAGGTGGCTCTTTTTTTCTGGGGGGCTTGGACCCCTCAAATCGGTTGGGTTCCCGTCTGGTTTCCGACGCCACCAACAAAAAGGGTACCAACTCAAAAAAGGACAGCCATTTGGATCTGTTTGTATCTGTTTTTTCAGGGTACCTTAGGTACCTTTTGGGCTTTTTTAAAACAGAGGGAAACCACCCTTGTTGGGGGCCCATAATTTTGACACAGCCGTTTCGATTTGATCCATCTTGCTTGAGAAGTTGTCAGGAGAGTGAGGCTGCCGGGAAGGACACAGAAGCACCTGAAACTCAGGCGTGATTCGAATGAGACATGGGCATGTGAGTGCTTGTCGCTGGCAACTTTAGAGGCAATGAACTTGTAATTCACTCGTACCCTTAAACATGGGCGGACACAAATCCCCACCAAATTCTGATGTCCACCATTTCGGGCGGTGTTCCACGTTATGGCCTCCCCCTTTGTCGCTGGCGACACAGGAGGTCCAGCCCGAGTATCCGAAAGTCAAGAGCTGCTTGCATGAAATTAACGTGACTTTGGAAGGTGAATGTTGTCCCCAAAACTGTTCTTAATTCTATTTATTTCCCATTTGGGTGGCAAACAAATACATCAGCTTTAAAGGGCCATAGGTTTTCGTGGTTTGTGGTGAAGTTTTTAGGTTGAAATAGGCAACGGAGTCAATTGTCTGATGCTCGAGTTCCGAGGTAAGAAGTCAGAGGCGCGGCGACTGACACCTGAAATCAATCGGGTACCAACTCCAAAACGAGGCTCCCAACAAAATGGGCGTGTCAATTTTTGAGGGCGTCCTTTGTAGTTACAGTTCTTTCAAGTAAAGCACACTGCCCTTCTTAGGACAAAGGTCTACCTTAGGGTAACATCCCCCCAAAACTGGCGTCAAACAAATCGATGTCCGATGCCCAGCCTCGTTTTCGGAAAGGAGGAGCGCAGAGCCCGGCGCGAGAAGAAGCGGCTGCAAAGGGAACAAGAGCTGAAGGAGCAGGAGGTCGGCTTGACAGCGGGAAGCATCTCGATCCACAATCAAAAACTCTGGTAAATGAAGGTTAGCAAGGTTGCACCATTTTGGTGCCAGGAGTTGAATATGATTCACCCCCTTGTGGGCACCCGGTTGAATCATGCCCTTTGGTCGGGGATACATCACTTTGGAGGGAACACCATATGAATATAACGGGTTTATGAATCCAGGGTTGACATTGATCACCAAACATGGGGGGGGGGAGGTCCAAACATGTTTTCCGACGTCCCCCCTTTTGGGGGCGGGGATGAATCAACCGAAGACCCCTCCACACCCCAAGAAAGGTTGGAAAGGAACCTTCATAGGTATTCTGATTGATTCAACCATTCTGGTGGTGGGCCGCAATTCACCGAGTTGCATCTTTTCTTAGAGTACCCCTTTTTGTGTAGTTTTAAAGGGACGCCAAAAAGAGAACCACCATTTTTGCGCGTCTAACCTTAAAATAAGACACACCCTTATGGTTGGTTTGGCTTTGCAACGTTGCGAGGAGAGGGCCGCATTGAGCACAGCCGATGAGACACCCAAGGCAGAGGAGATCAACCGGGGTTAGACGTCTTTTCTCTCAATCCAGGCCAATGTCAAAGGATAGATTCAGAGGAAACCCGTGACATAGATATGATTTCCTGACTAAAAGGAAACCATCGATTATTCCGAGGTCTATCACCATGATGGCCATCCCAGATTTCTAAGGCAGAATGAAAACCCAGACAAGCGTAGGTTTGGTCAAGAGACGTCCGCTTGCCAGAAATAGGTGCGAATATCAAGAAGCAGTTTTGATTAATGATGATGGGTTTTGGGTGGACCATTTCAAACAAGGTTTTGATTGTGGACTTATTTGGGTGTGTCTTTTTTTGAGTTTACCAAAAGGAAATCCAAAGCCATCTTGGGAGCTCAAACACAAAAAGAGGAAATGGATTTCGTTTTCCTTCTGGTTCCCTTTAGAACCAACCAAAAGAGGTCACCCTCAAAAAAGACAAACCGATTGAGCTCGGTGAAGCTTGTTTTTGGTCAAAGGGTACCGTACCCGCGGCAGCAGGAGCTGCCTCCCTTGAAGGCGCAGGTGGGAGACTCGAGTGGAGCCAGAAACGGGCACCCCTCCATTGTGTTTGTCTTAAGATGGTTGGCTTCCCTCCGCGTAAAAAAAAGAAAGAAAGAGCCCAACATGTGCCCTCACAATCAGATCCAAATGGGTGGCGTTTTTTTTTTTTTTAGAGTTAAGCTTGGGGTGGTTTTGAAAGGGAAACAAAAGGAAGCCCGAAGGGAATTTTTGAGGGTCCCCGACTTTGCGACAACCTTAACTGGAACCTCCTTTTTGTTGGGATTCAGCATTGGAAGCTTGCTGGAATATTTGTGTGATTCAAACAGCTTGGGACCCCCCAAAAATGCCAGCGAATGGCGTTTGGTTTTCACTTAAATAGGAAACAAAAGGGGGTTGCCTTTGTCACTCACACCGACTCCTTATGCGCCCCTTGCCACGCGATGACGCTTCGCAGGCCCAATGGTTTTGGGGACTGAGGTTTCAATATCCTGGAACCTGAAACAACCCCGTACAAGTTCTGGTTGCCCAAACAATCATTTCCTATGAATATGTGTGAAGAGACCTGCTTGATGGGAACATGGTGGTTTGGCAACAACCATTTTTCAATGGTTGGTTTGGGGTTTGAGGATACCGATACCAATTTGTGGATTCATCGCATCACAGATCCGCCTGCCTACAGCCCAAGAGCTCAGTCAACTCTTGCACTCCGCGTGGCGGTGGCGACGGCGCTGTGGCGGTGGTTTGGCAGATTGTATGAACTTTTCTGCACTTAGCTGCTGTACTTTTGGCTTCAAGCCAGTCCATATGGCTGTTTTACAGTTGGTACTACCCTTGTTGGGGTTGACTTCAAGAAAACCAAAATCGTGATGGGCTTCCCACATTTTGAGACCGGAGCCAGCTGAGGCCAGGCACAAGCTGGCGCCTTTGGGCGGATCGGAGCAAGCCTCAGCTTATGTCTTCTGACAGGGATGTACACTTCCAACAAGGGATCAAGCATTGCAGGTTGGCCACTGCAAGGGTTTCCCAACTTGAGTTTGGACCAAACCCCCCCCAGTTATGAAGGGGTCGTAAGAAAGAGTCCCCCAAAGAGGTGTCGTGTTGGCGGGGGAGTTCGGGGCAAAATTGATCACGTTCAACCCGACTGCAATCTTAAGTATTGCGCCGAAGCCGGCCAAATGAGCACACCCGCTCAAGCACGTGCGCGTACTGCGCACACGGCCACATGATAAGCACACCCCTTTCCGAGGTCCGCGCAGAACTGCATACATGCCTGCTAAATGATAGAAGCACACCCGTTCACATGCGTCCGCACAGCGCTGTACACACACACACACACGCAGCAGAATTTTAACCGCCTCCAAAAACACTGTTGGTACTGGCCAACACGACACGCACGCAAAAGGGACCCCCCTTTATAACAAGTGAGAGGTTTAACAATCAGGTGTCAGCATTGTTTGTGCTATGCTATGTGGGAAAATTCATGTGGGAAATATCATGGCTGGAAGTGTTCTTGACTTGAATCTCCAAGCTGCGATTCCTTGGCTGAGGCTGCACCAGGTTCACCAAAAGAGGAGCCGTAGAGCTAGGCGGGGGGAGCAAGGTGGATGGGTGATTGGTGGCCCTGGCGGGCTGCTATTTCCCCACTGAAGGTTGCGACTGTCCAGTCAGAGCGGATGCTTGTTTCGCAGGGCGTAATAATTTCAGTCAAACGGTGCGAAGGTTGCGGCAAAAAACCCGCGGGCTTGAATAAAGGGGTTGGTTGGAACCCATTTAGGGTCACCCAACTTGCTAGCACTTTTTAATTGGTGACTGCTATGCACGCATGGACTCCATTGCAAGTATCACCTTGAGGAGTTTGCAAGGCAGCAAGGTTCACGTACTCGAGTTGGCATGCGGGTAGGGAGTCGGCCGCAGCTTGCAAGACTGCCACTTTTCCATGCTGCTCCAGGCGGAGGTAGCACTGGCTTGCAGTGAGCCTCATTTTCACACTCTCAGCACTCGTTGAACCTGGAAGTTGCCTAGGTGGTTCACAATGGAGGGCAAGGTTTTTCCCGATGCAACTTGGCCACCCTCCACAAGCTTGAATTTGCTTGCAACTGAGCTGAGAAGATTGAATACTCATGCGCGCATGCATAGATCTCTGCGACGCCAAACGGCGTGTGCAGGCAGTATCCTTGTTGAAGCCGTGCTGCAAAATTGATGCTCACTGTTGGCCAGAATTCTTGGATGGGGGCATGTGTGTAGATTACAAAATGCCGAGAGATGATGTGGCTCAGCGAAACGCACCCGAGTGGCTGCGAGTGAGCCTGTCATGCAACTTGCTTTTACCTGCAAGCCCCAGCTCTTCTGCATCATTGGCAGGTCAAGAAGGGCAGACATCCCCCCAGGTAAAATCGTGCTGGACGCAACAAGCAAACTGAAGTGAGGACCTCACCCGTTGGCCTTAGCAGACATCCGGCTTTGCCTGACTGCCAAGTCGAGGCATGGGCCATCAGTTGAAACCTGTTCCGCATGGTTTGCGTGTTTTTTTTCTGCTGGTTTTCGCCGGAGGCGCCGCGTGCAAATGTCCTTCCGCGACCTTGGGGGGTCCAAAAGTGGCTCGGCAGAGATGTGAACGGTCAACCTGCACCATCACTTAATAAGTCCTCCTGCTTCTCAGAGGTGACTTCGGTAAAACAATGGAGCCAGTTAAAGGACCAACCAATTGCGCACACAAAAACAGCAAATTACCGTTTGGCAGTGGAATTTGGTTCTACTCACCAAATTTTCGCAATCCTCCATTAATATATATATATATATATAGACCCGTAGCGGATTTTGGATATGTGACGATATGTGTCAAAATGCGCCCCCCCCCCTTCAAACCAACCTGAAAAGGGTACCCGCCAACAAAATGGCAATGTTTCTTATGCGAAGCACCTCACAAGGCCATGGTGGACATGAATCCTCACCCAAATAAGTACAACTGATGTCCACCATGTTGGTCCGGAACCTATTCAAATTCACATCCCCCCATATGGTGGCAACCAATGCAAACCATTGAATTGCTGAGCCAACCCCCTCCAAATGGCATGTATTTTTCATCCAAATAATGGGACCCTTTAAAGTTCATATCCAAATACAAACCGATTTGACGTCTTCAGTGAGATGCTGAGGCGGCCTGGCTGCCAGGCACCGAAGAGATGAGGTCCGACGCGATGTCCGATTTTCCGCTCGACGGTTTCGCCATTTTTGAGCCACCCAGTAGCGTGACAGCAGCCATTTGCCAGGGAGAGACTAGCTTTGAACAGAACATCAAGGCAGGGCAGCAGAGAAAGAGATGGTGCCAACATTGCTGGAACGCTGCACCACTGAGATGTGTGTCAGGCTGTTTTCATACTTTCAAGGGGCATGCCGTGTCGTTCACATTTTTGCGGGCATAGCACCAGCGGTTTTGTGCTATTTTCGGTCGTGCAAGTGACTCTTGCCTACGGACTCACTTTCACTGAAGGCCAACATCCAGGAGATTCAGGAGTGCTTTCGCATGGGTCCCCAAACCAATTCAAGCCACCAAGGGTTACTCCAAGGGTTACTGAGTTGGTTACCAAGGGTTACTGAGTTACTGAAGCCAAGGGGAAGCCAAGGAGCCGGGATCAGCATTTAGCCAAGCGCTATGGCCGAAGCGAAGCCGATCGCGTGAGGATTTGGTCCATCGAGCTGGCGAGCAGCAAAAGCAGAGGTGCAAATCCATGCGAGCGTGTGTCGAAATCGGAATCGGAGCCAAATTGGCAAGGCTTTCGTATCCCTTTTGGACCACAGTACCACCTCTCAAATTCTGGGACCAAATCCTCGCTTGCTTGTCCCAAAGCAATCCAAATGGGTTTGCCCGAAGCCCTCTTTCCAATGGAAATGGTCAGGAAGGTTTTGGCAATCCATACTCTTGAACATGTCCCTCCACTTCCAATGGACAATGGGTACTCCCCTACAAATCAACATGGAACCCAGACAACACCAATTTGTAGAGGAAGCTATATACTCTTGGGGGACCCCCTCGTTTTGGGTTCTGTGTTAATTTGTAAGGGGTATGCCAAGTCTGCTTGCACACAGGAGCTTCCTGTCCCGACGCATGGGGGAAAGCCTGGATCGCTTTTTGGAGCGCAGCCAAGAGCTCTCGCAGGAGAACAACGGGGTTTGCTCGCCAAATCTCTGAGTTCCTTTCGGTCCTTTAAACGAAGAGGCTTACCCCCCAATACCATATGCTCAAATGAGGTTTGGATCCCAAAACACGGATGCCGCCACGTTCGTTGAGGAGACGGAGCGACTCTTTCGCGACTGGACTGTGCATCTGGCGGGCGAACCTGGGGAAAGGCAGGACACTGGACATAGTGAGGGTCCTCCCAAAAAATACTGGGAGAGTGAGATCCTTGAGGTTATCCTCTCCGGGTTTCAAGAAGTCCCTGCAAATGATTTGCCACTTCAGTTGCCCCCGAAACACAATGCCAGAAGTCTGCTCCAGGCATCGCAAGAAGTTCTCCTACGAGAAGCTCCAGCGGGCCTTTGAGCAGGAGATGGCCCGTGTCAAGGACGTCGCGCGCGCCATGGCTGCCGAGGCCAAGGAGGCGCCCCTTCGCCCGCCGCGATCGCTCGCGCGAGCCGTGCGAAAAGCCGCGCGCAGGCGACCACTCGCGGCCCCAAAGGCGGATGTGACATGGCGACATGTTGAGCTTGATGCTCGTTGCCCGTTTTGGGCCATGAGGGAGATTTTCTTGCCATCCATTCATGGAAGCATCGTTCACGCCCCCTTTTCGGCAGAAATCCGCCCGGTCTGTGACGAGCAAAGCGAAAGTCTGCTTTGTCCCGAATCAGACGCCTCGGCCTCGGGCAAGCGACGCTTTGCTACGTAGCCGTGCGACCGTCCCAGGTTGAGCACGGACTACTTGAAGAAACGCAGTGCCAGCAGGCTTGGGGAAGTGTGTGGGTGTGTCTTTTTTTCTTTTTAAATGGAACCTTCCACAAGGGTGGTTTCGTTTTGTTTTTGCCCCCTCAAAATAGGACAGACGCATGGGGGTCGAAAAGGAAACCCCGCACCTTTTCGTTCTGTAAGGGCCCGTCCCTTGCTTAACTTTCTTGGCTGGCCGGAACACCGTAAACCGATGCTGAGGAAGCCGTGAAGACACATAGGCCAAGGTCGGAGTCAGACATTCGCAGCGCCCAAACTGATACCCAAGCCGATGCCCAACCGAATTCAGCCAGTTGCCCTGGAGCTGCCAAAATGCACTTCGTGCACCACATGTAGTGAACTGTTGTGATTTTCGAGCCGGAGCTGCCAAAGTGCATTTCGTACACTACAATTTGTGCTGAAAAGGTGTGACTTTCGAGCTGGAGCCGCCAAAATGTACTTCATATACTTCACTTTTGCTGAAAAGTTGCGACTGTCGAGCCGGAGCTGCCCAAATGCACTTCGCGCGCTACAACTTTACTGACAAGTTGCGACTTTCGAGCCGGAGCTGCCAAAGTGTACAGTTTCGACTTGCGAGCCGGAGCTGCCAATGTGGTATGTCGCGTAACTACAACAGTTGTGCTGATCATCAAAGCATTGTTAACAGACGCAGAGGAACAAATGACTAACCGATACCAGGGTATCAGGTAAGGGTTTCACGTTTTTTTCAGCCCATGTGTTGTCTTCTCCCGCTGAGCGCCACACACGTCAAGAAGCTCATCGGAATCCCATTCCCAACATGTCGAGAGCCGCAGGATGCCACGATTCGCAGCAGGAGCCGCTCTTGTTTCTTGCTTGGGCATTCCAAACATGCAGGGACGATCGACCCTCTTTTGTGAATGTTGTTGTCTTGTTTGGTCGTTTCACTAGGTCTGCACGTGGATTTCTCTTTACATCCAGCCCAAAAACGGGTACCCTCAAAGCAACCAGTTTCCCATTCTTTGCTTGCCGTTTGCCAGCGGCTTTGTGAGGATAGCACAAGAACGGGAGGAAGGCATCAGGCCGATTTGCAGCCTTTTGCGTCCGAGTGCCCCTTGCTCAAAACCAGAGCCCGAAGTGCAGGTGAGTTGGCAGGTCCGCTTGTCATGTGGAGGTGTCCGTTATTCAAGAAAAGGAGGTTTCCTCTGGTTTTCCTTCAAAACCACAAGAAAAAGCGTAGCCTCAAAAGCAGATGCCACGCTTAGATGCCGTACTCTTGCCACCCAGATTCTTGGTAAGCTTTTGGGTAGACCACTTTACTGCCAGGCTTCGATTGCGACTCTGGCGTTTGAGACGAGTTTTCGCCGGGCAGGCGAATTCAGAACCAGGTTCACGAGGTGAACCAGATTTTCCGAGATTTAGCAACGCAGCTGCACTATGTTTGTGTCAAACAAAGCAGGGATCTGGACCCCAGAATGATTGGTTCCTTTGTTTCCCTCAGATACGTATTATGGAGACACGGGCATCCCAATGAGCCTGCTCAAACACTTGCGATCTGGGCGTCACTGAGGCATCCATTGTCCACGAGCAGGGGAGTGACATCGAAAGCATAGACTCCACCTGAGGGCAAGTCATGGGTGTTTCTCAAAAATGGGCATCCAAAAACGGTTCCCTATTTTGAGACAGACCTACATCATGATGCTCCAAGCAATGACTGCAATGCATCAAGTCGCGTTGAATCTGCTGCACATCCCACATGCAAGCAGACAAGGAACATTCCGGTGACTCTTCCGCTCGCGAAACGAAGCAGGCAGAGGACCTGAAATGCTACTCATACTGATACTCGACATCGTCTCAAGATGTTATTTATAGCCCTCCAGCATTTGGGTGTGTCATTTTTTTTTGGGACCCCCAAAATGTGGTTTTCCTTTTGTTTTTCCTGAAAACCACCGCCAAAAGGTGTACCCTCAAGAGCAGTTGCAATTCTGGTCGTTCTTGTGAGAAGGCATTGCCGTATAGTCCAGAGATCGGTCATATTTGATCATGGGCGTGTGTCAGACGGATTTGGACCGTTTACCTGAAGCAGGTACCCTCACCCCTAAAGGGGGGCTCTGAAGAGCGCGCCTCATTTCGTCTTAGCGATGCACATTGCACAGGCAGCAGCAGAGCTGCGCAAAGCTGCTGATAGACAAAGAGGGTGCGATGCTGAGCCCGCGGTTGTTTGGTTCCTCTCACCTGCCCGAGTCACCATTTTGGGGTCCCTTATTTTGACACGTTTGTTCAGTGTGGCACCTCAAGGACATTGATTAGAGTCTAGAGGACACATTGAACGGCTTTAAGCAACGGGTTCCGATGACTGGCACCAAAGGACAATGTGTGTGTCTGGCGCCCAAAAGGATCCCATTTGTTGGAACCCATTCAACGTGTCAGTCATCGAACTGCGCCTTTTGTTTGTGTCCAATCGGGCGCACAGATAATTAATATTTCTGCCCCTCAAACTGCACTTGTAGAGCATGCACGCGATCACAAGTGAGGTTCGTGCAGCTTTCACTCAATGAGATCATGACCATTCTGAGTATCATGGCTACAGTTTTTGTGGGCATAACTTTTGGCCAGGTCCCGCGAACGCTTGTGCTGCATGCTCACAGCAGCAGTTGTGCTGCTTTTCCTGAGCCTTGGCTGAGATTAGGTGAGCCACTTGCTCAGAACCGATTCGGGCAGATGAAACAGTCCCCTTGCCAAAAACAGACGCGGATTTCAAGAAGCCCTCTTGATAGGTTTTGTTGGTTTCGGGGTTCTCTCCACATAGGTAAAACGGACACCCACCATGCACCGGTTTCCTTTTGGTTTTTCTGTAAACAACAACCACAAAAGGGTACCACCTCAAAAAAGGGACATTTCCTTTTGACTGTGACTTGGGTTTGAAACGCCTTTCCGATTGAATGAGCTGTCTGAGGATTGTGGTGCCGCACATGTGTGAGACTCAGAGCCACAAAAGGTTCACGGGAAAAGCGAGAAATGGCTGCGTTATGTTCTCAAAGGGAATACGGCGAAACTCTGGGAACCAGACGTAGCCTTATTGCATGGGCAGCGTTTTTCCCATAAAACCCATTTGGCGTTTTATGTGCGCGCTCGTTGGACCAACAGTTTGGTCTTTGGCAATTGTTTTTTTTTTCCTTCTTTTTTTTTTTTTTTTTTTTTTTTTTTTTTCCGGTGAGCTTGCCACATTGTGCTTCGCCTGTTTCCCTCTCTTTTTTTTTAAAGCCAACAGCATCACTTGCCCTTGTCGACCTCTTGTCTTGGTTTCGACCAGAGTGAACGCGGGTTACTGTTGCGTGTTGTGTGCGTACATGGTGTTCTCGAGTGTTTGGCTTATAGGATGTGGAGGGCGGAATAGAAGTTTTGCTGGGGGGTTGGGCGGTGCGGAGATACATTCTTGGAGGATTACTCGCATTGCCCTCTTTTTCCCTTGGAGGATCACTTGCCCTCAGAGTATGGATGCAGACTCAGATGTGATACCCCACGCAGTTCCGCTGAAAGAAAAAGGAACTCTGTCCGAGTGATTGCATTTGAGCTTGAACCAACTTTCCGATTTGGTTTGAGTTGTCCAAACACCCACACATATCTATATCCTTTTTGGATATATGTCTGGGTTTGATGAATTTGTTTTGATCCTTGGCCCGAGCAGCGCTTTTGACGATGACAGATGCAATAAAAAGGACTTTTTTGCCATTTTTGGGTCCAGGACCAAACTCAAACGTTCTCAAAATGGGGAGCATTCCACGCAGCTGGAAAACCCTTCGGTTTTCCTTAGCACCTGCAAACACGGGTACTAACTCGAAAACGACCCACCCACATGTGTGGTGTAGGCACCTGCCTTCCCATCGATCGAGGCACATGTCCGAGCTTCGGCGCTTTGAATACGCTTCGAAGTCCAGCAGCATGGGCACGGTCAGCGCCTGAAACTGGCAGATGGGTTTGAAGGTTTGTGTCAGAGGGGAACCGACGCCAAAAAGGGTGGGGGGTTCTTCTTGGTTTCCCTTTTGAATAAACCAAGCTGAAAAGAGTACCCTCAAGACAAGAGAACAATTGGGTGGTTTCTTTTTGGTTTACCTTTGAGCCAACTCACGTTTTGGGGGTTGGCAGGGTGGGAGCATCTCGGTTGCCGTTGACACTGGCAGGAAGATCCCTCCAAGCGAGCTTGAGCTGCGAGTTTGGGCTCTGAGCCGAGAGAGTAGTAGCCCAGGTTTGGCAAGCCTTTCCTTCAATTGCGGTGATGAACCCTCAGGGAGTGGGACACAATCAAAAAAGCGGGTATGGGAAGGTTGGTGCAGGAGAGTCCCCTTGCCAGAAATAGGTGCGGCAACAAAGCCTTCTGATTCTTTACCATATATTTTTGTTAGACCACTTTTGTGCCAGGTTTTGATGATTACTCAGGTTTAGCAAGCCTTTTCTTGACATGAGCTCATGAGAACTGTAGCAAAGGGAGTTGACGCAGATTTGCTTGCTTTGCGTGGCCGAATTTTAATGCCATGTGTGCACAGTGGTGCAAGCTTGCATGGCACTACAAGGTGACGCAAGAAGGTTCCCCTCCCGATCCCCTGTCGAAAAACGGGCGGCATGCTTTTGCGCGACATGCAGACTGTCTCCGCGCCAACTTGAGCGTGCGACCTAGGGCTAGCGAAAAGCTGCGAACTGATGCTCATTGATTAGGGCACTTGCTCAGGAGTCCCGATTGTGCACAGAACGGTTGTTTGCAGAATTATGGTTCAAGTGTTGCACAGCCTTCTGCAGGGCTCCGACTTTTCAGCAGACAGGTGTCACTTGTCACAACATTGTCATGTATGCACGCTTAGGGCATGCCAGTAACAAGCTTGATGCATGGAGCACGCTGATCACCTGGTCGGGAATCAGTGGTAAGATACTTTTGACTCAGCTGCACGATGGCGGATTGGGTCGTAGCCTCTGGCGAACATGTCACGAGCCGGATTCGAGCTGTCTGGGAGAGAGATCTGCCTTTAAGGCTTTACTGGGTCCCTGCCGAAATGTACCCTTCTGACAATCATGGAAGCGGACAGGGGGCCATTCCAAGAAGAGTGTTAGTCTCTCCAAACAATTCCGTCAGCCTCCCTGATTTGTTGAGGGTTGGACTCTTGCTTGCTACAGGTGCCGATGAAGTCTGACAAACGACCACCTTCTAAGGCTTCCAGCCGTGCAAAAACTGCTAGGCACGGACGGGGATGCATTGTCTTTGCATCCAGCGCTGTGGAATCATCAGCTTTACAGACTTGCAAATCTTTCCCCCCCCCCACTGACCTTCAGTGATTGCCACATGACTGCCACATTGACATGATCACACATGGGTGTGTCTTAAATTTGGGACCCCCTGGAAGTTCAGACCCACACGTCTCGCGAGTCGCTGACCATGGCTTGGTGTGTCACAGGTATGACACGGAGGCTGAGCGACGGCCCGTCAAGCCGCACTTGGCGCCACAAAAGGCTGGGACCTCTCACCTGACACAACGTAAACCAGACTTCAGATGGGTTTTTGCCTTTTTGTTTCGGGTCAAAAGGAAAGCATAAATTTTTGGGTACCCCTATTGTGGCACGTACCAAGATGTTGCGCAGCTTCGTTCTTCCATGTCTTGGCAAGCTGCGGATTTCTGCTTGAGTCAGGCGTCAGAGCACAGCACGGGCTTTACCTCACAAGTAGCAGGGATGATGGCCGATAGCGAGGAGCTCAGGATTGTGCTTTCCCATGCCTTCCAGGCACCAGCAAGGGATTCACAAACGTCATGAGAGCTTTTTTCTAACTTAGGCATCGTGGAGAAGGCTATCCACGATCGAACCGCCCAGCTGCAAAACGAGGGTCCGCGCTCAATTTGACGTCAAGACGACTCGACGGTAAGTGGCGACAGGCTACAATGGTGGCTATTCTGCGCAAAAGGCCAGATTCCTAGACTCAGACATCCATTGCCAGTGATTGAGACTGAATCTAAGGCCTCATGGTTTGCTTTTGAACCTGCTCCGTTGAATGTGGACAGCACAGCCCACTTGTCACAGGTGCTAGGTGCTGCCTATCCAGTAATCAAGGAGGAGGAGGAGGAGGAGGAGGAGGAGGAGGAGGAGGAGGAGGAGGAGGTGGAGGATGAGGATGACGATGACGATGATGATGATGATGATGATGATGATGATGATGATGATGATGATGATGATGATGATGATGATGATGATGATGAATGATCGACGATCGACGATCGACGATCGACGATCGAGGATGATGATCTATGATCAATGATCGATGATCGATAATCGATGATCGATGACGATGCCGATGACGATGACGCTGCTGTGGCTGCTGCTGATGCTGCTGATGATGTTGATGATGACGACGACGACGATGATGATGATGGTGGTGGTGGTGATGATGATGATGATGATGATGATGATGATGCTGATGCTGCTGCTGACCGTGTTTTGCAATCATTCCGTGGCGCTTCAGGAATTGTCTGGAGAGAGCAAAGAAGCGAACGATGAGGCCTGGGACGACTCGGGGCTCGGGGCAACATTGGCGTCCATCTCTTCTGCCAGGAAAGCTTGTCATACGAATCCCAAATTGGTTGGACTTCTTTTTGGTCGAGTGAATTCAATGGACACAAGCAAGTAAAACTAGCTTTGACAGGCAGAGATGTTTCAGGCAGAGATGCGGAAGCAGTTTGAAGGCTGGCAGTTTGCTTCGGTCGGACAGGACAAAGATGGTGCTGGCGCTGATGAAGACGACAGCCTGGAAGCGCTTCGTGCAAGACGGAGGAAGGAAATGAAGGACATTCCTCAGACGTGAGTAGCCGCATCCCCGCCTTGAAAATGGAACTGGTTAGAGTTCTCGACTTGGGTTTGTCTCAGAAAGGGGAACCCCCAATACTTGAGCTCATCTAGAGTGGGGGATTTGGAACCCGAAGAAGAAGGCGATGAGTGAACAGCGGACCATGACCCTCCAACAGCAAGAGACTTCTTGGCGCTTTTGTCTTCCTCTCGTTCCCACGAGTCCGGCTGAATCCGGCTGAATTCGGCTGAGCCGGCAGCACGGCTGAAACGGCAGAATCCGGCTGAATCCGGGGTCCGGCTGAATCTTGAATCCGGCTGAAGCCGTCTAAGCATTGGGAGAACGCTGCGGCTTCTTGAACGCCCGAGGCCTTTCTTCAAAGAGCCCCAGCTGCCAAGGTTCCGAGCGCGGCTCTTTCGCACTAAAATAATTGACACTGGAGAAAGTGACAGTGAACACGTTCTTTGCCACTGGTTCTGTCAATGGTTGTGGTCTGAAGGCTTGCAGCCCCACCAGCCTAGCAAGCGGCAACGGCATCTATGTAAGACACATGGTCCCACCAGCCTGCTCCCCACAGAGCAAGCAAGCACCAGCAACGGCTGCGTGCAGCCGCATCTACGGGGCACGCGTTGTCCTCGACAGGGCGGGTGGTAGCGGCGACGGAGGAGCGACGGGCAACGACGAGGAGCGACGAGGGGCGGCGCGACGAGCAGCGTACAGAGAGGCGCGGGGGCTGATGGGGAGCGATGGGGCGCGGGGCGGGCAGCAGCAAGCAGCGCTGAGGAGGCGGCGTGCAGGGGAGGGGCAGCGACACGCAGGCCGACAACGACGCGCAGTGCGCAGGAGAAAAGCAGCGATGAGGAGCGGCGGGCAGGACCATGTGTCCTACATAGATGCGGCTGAACGCAGTCGTTGCTGGCGTTTGGCCCTGTGGAACGCAGGCTGGTAGGGCTGTGTGCCTTCAGGGTTCTGTTTTTGCTTCACAACCATTGACAGCCCAGTGGCAAAGAATGTTTTCCCTGTCACCTGCACTACAGACTGCTGGTCTCCTTCGTTGGGGAAGACGCGAAGTCGCGAAGACGTGAGTTTGTTTCGAGGCGCCGGGGCGTTTCTTGGCGTTTTTGTCTTAGTGTTGTTCGCATGTCCGGCTGAATCCGGCTGAGTCGGCTGAATCCGCTGATGCGGCGGAGTCTGGCTCTATCCGGAGTCCGGCTGAATCGTGAACCTGGCTGAACCCGGGAGAACGCTTGCGCCTTCTTTAACACCGAGGGTCTTTGTTCAAAGGGCCCAAGCTGCCAAGGTTCCGAGCGCAGCTCTTTCACAGTTACTAGACAGTACGGCAGGCAGATCATTTGAACGGCCGAGGAAAGTAAACCTGTCCGAAACAACTTGCAAAAGGGTACCCTCCAAAACATCGATCTGCAAATTCATAGCTCCATTTCCCTTGTGTTGAGAAGGCTCGAACAATATTATTGGGGACCCCTCCCTCACCCTTAAGGTAGGCAATCTGCCGGCCAATGTTGTTGCGCCCGCCTGTGGTCCTGACTCGTACAGGAGGCCCAGGCTCGCCCCTCAGCCTGGTCAAGCCTTGAGATTTGCAAACATTTCTAGAGATTTTCAGAGACGTCATATGTTTCCAGAGGTTTGCAGTCAAGCTCCTGCGAAATGAGGAGAAGCAGCAGAAGAATGCAGCCCTTGGTCATGAGCTGAGTTGCCGGAACAAGTAGTACCAGATAATTTTTCCCTCAAAAGGTGCAAATTCCTTCTGTTTTCTTAGTTGGTACGTTACGTGGGGTGCTTTCAGAACCAAAGGAAGCAACTTTTTCTGGGTCCCCAATTTTGACGCACACACACACACACAGTTTGTGGCCATGGCGCAGGAAATCGCTTGACTGAGGTCATGGGCAATATGATGAAATCGCGGAAGATGAGTTTCTGAAGGACGGATGCATCACGCGCACTTCTTTCACGAAGTCTGATTCCTCGGCCCTCACTTAAGAACATCGAGCTTCATGCTTCTAATTTTCCAGCTCGGCAACCGCTGAATAAGGTTCGGCCAAAATGACTGGTAGTCCACAGTCCTCTTGGCAGACATACGTGGAACTCGCTATGTTTTTCACGCAAATCAGACGGAACTCTAATTTCCCATGTCCTCTCGGGGAAACCTGAGTAATTTGCTCGATATCGGTGCTGGCAGTAGTGCCAGGTGGTCACATCTTCAGATCTGAGCATTGTGCACTTCTATCACAGGAACTTCGAGCGTGGGGCTGAGCGATGTTCTTTTTAAGCAAGGTCTTCTGTTCCTTATACATGGGTTGTCTTCAATTAGCGGAATCCCCAAAAGGGTGGTTTTCCTTTGGCTTCTCTTTGAGGCCAACCAACAGGGGGTTCCCTAAATAAGCGCACACGCACACCATATTATGCTGCAACACACCGCACGTGGATGAGGAAGTGCAAGATCATGGACATGCACCTGGGATGCTCGGCAGATATATTTGTTGGAACGCTCCTTTCCGTTGATGGGGCACAAAAACGTGATTGCCACAGGTAAGTGTGCCAAGAAGTTCTTCGGCACGAGGCTGGCTTTTGACGCATGCACGGGAAAAGGTGCGGGTCACTTATTTTCGAGCTTCTTTCCAATGAACAGTTCCAAGTGTACGGGAAACCAGTCCAAGCGAAACTCCAAGCCTCGTTTGGGGTAATCATGAGGCATACAGCCAGTCAATGGGGCCGTGTTTCTTTTCGTAGGGTAGCCCCTTTCTTTGGGGGTTGGTTCAAAGTGACACCATCAGGAATAGCACAGTTGTGTGGGGTCCCAATTCAGGGACACTGCCAGGTTTGTGAAGCTCAATGCAGAGAAGGCGCACTTCTTTGTGGAAAAGCTCGCTGCCTTGACCTCAGGTGAGTGACCTATTCGCGTTGCTTGGTTGTGACCCAGGCGTTGGACCAACTCTTGTGTGTTCCAAATTTTGAGACACACACACACACACACACTCGGCCTACCAAATGTGGCAATCAGATGCAACAAGCCGGTTTCATAGAGTTCCAGTCACAGGAAATTCAGGAAATTCGCCAATCACCCACCAACAAGAAGGGACTTGGTTAATTTCATGTAGAGTTTTCTGGGTTCCATTTTTATTTAATTACCCGGTTGACTGAAACCCAAGCCGAGATCCGTACTCTTCCCTGCGTGGTCACCTTCAATGACGGCAAAGCTGTGGGTGGGCGGCTAAGCCGATCGCGCGGATCGCGCGGATCGAAATGTGACCGGACCGTGGGACAGCAACGCGAAAGTGCCCGAACAAATGGTCCCCTTGCCACAAGCATCGGTGCGGATATTTCCAGAAGCCCTCTTGATTCTCCAGGCGTTTTTGTTCTTTTTCCTGTGTTTGTATGTGTGCGGTGTGTCCAGCCAGCTCAAAGAACCCTCACTTCCATCTCCATCCATCCAGTCTGTTTTTCGGGTTTTCTCTCATGTTTTCGGGTTTTGGGTCGGCCGCCGGCAACCAGGGTCTTGCGAATGACTCCTGGTCCGAGGTCGGCAAGTTGGATTCGAGGGGCTCGGCCTGGCTCTCATGAAAGTGATTTGGGTGTCTTAAAAGAGGGGGAGCCCTAAATGGCTTCGGGTTTCCTTTTGGTTTCCCTTCCAAACCACCCAAAAACGGGTTCCCTCAAGAAGACACCCATTTGTGTGTGTGCTTCGTTTTTGAGGGTCTCCTTTTCAGCGCTGCTTAAAGGGAAACTCAAAGGAAAGGGACCATTTTTGGGGTCCCGCTATGTTGACACACCCATTTACTGCCTTGTTCTCAGCAGGGTATCGTTAGTGGGTTTTCGGCTAACCACATTGACTTTGGTATCCAAGGTGGCGATGAATTTGCCACCGTCGCGGCTCCGAGCTGTTGCTGCTGTTGCTGCTGATTTCTGAAGCTTGCATGCTGAGACAGTCTTCCCTGAGTGCCAAGGCCCAACTTGCCTGGAAATTCAAGGAGTGGGGTTGCATCCTGGCTGATCGCTTGTTTTTTGAAAGCAGCATCCCGAGATTTCACTTACAGGGAGTCTTGCCCTCAGGCATCTCGGAGGAGGTTGATCCAGAGGAGGAATTTTGATGGAGCGCCTAGTGCTTCCGATAGTCTCACCAAAAGATCTAAACAGGTTCTAACGAACGGGCTCCAGCTTGCACAAAGGAGCATCCGAGCGCCCATTTGTTGGAAACCATTTAGGGTCGCCCAAACTAGCAAGTGCAGCATATTTTCGGCGGCATGAATACCTGCCGCATGCAGTAGGTTGATACATCCGAAGGCAACGGCTTTCGAGGAATTCACAAAGTTGAATCGATAGCGATACGTAATGCAAGGGCAAAAGTGCATTTTGTCTTGTCAGCAGTCAGGGGCTCCTAAATGGGTGCCAACAAATGGGTTCCACCTTCCACAAAAAGACAGTCATGCGTGTTGAATCCTGGGACCCATTTGTTGGAACCCATGTCACCCAAACGAGGCTGGTTTCACTTGTTAACTTGAGACCCCAATCAAGAATTCAGTGCGTGTCTTTCGCAGAACGTCCCAACTCCCAAAACTCTGCAAAGCAGAGTGGGGCGACATGCACAGACAGACAGACAGACAGACACACGTACACATACACACAAGCAGAGCAAGCGATTGCCAATCTTGGACATGTACGTGGTCGCGTGACTTGATATGGCCACGCAACGATCATGGGTTTTGGGGCAGTTTTGATTCGCTGAGTCCCACACTTCGCGAAAGTTGTCGAAGCAATGCAGACTTCGAAGAGCCGATCTGTGCAGGCGTCCATGCTTTTTTCCCAGAAGCCACCCACAGCTTCCAGGTAATTTTCGGCGTTTTTGTGGACCTCTTTCGTACTCAAATAAGAGGGCAGAGGCCCGCTAGGGCCCACGGCTGAATCCAGGAAAAGCCACAGGGTCCCTACTTAAACTCATGCCGCAACAGGTGTTGCCCTCTTGATTCTTTACATGGCCATGAATTTCAGCGGGGAACCCTCAAATGTGCTTGACATCAATCGTGACCGAATTCTGATGTCCACCATTTCGGCAATAACAAAACACGCCCCATATTTCCTGTATGTCCACACAACTTCATCATTCTTCTCAAAACTCGTTGTCCATAGATTTCTCCTAAATGTCCCCTATACGCGCCACGCGCCCATATTGCCTTATATGCACCTATTGTCCATGCGTTTTCGGTTCGGCACACCTCTTTTCCAGCTTTGATCAGGTGCTGGCCTTGTTGCGCCGAGTGGATGCCACCGGCACCAGCAGACCTTCCACAGGCCCGGCGTGTACCCGATTGGCACCAGGGTTCAGAGGGAAATCAACAGGAAAGATGAGTTTCCGCCGGAGGGGCATGTTTTTCATGTTTGTTTGTTTTTGTCTCGGCTGGCTGCTTGCTTGGCTTTTGTGGCTTTCCAGATTCTCAGCATCACCAGCAGCGCTCCCCCAACATCAGAAGCAGCACCCAGCAAGCCTAAACCTACCTAAAACGCAACCACGGCGTAGCCCAACTCTAAGCCCACCCTAAGCCAGCCCGAAACCCACCCCCAAACTTGCCCCAAACGAGCCTTGAACCCAACCTGATCCCAGCCTAGACCAAAGCCCACAAATGATGCTGAGAATGTTGAAAAAGGTACCGGGGATGTTGAAACGCTGCCGGGGATGTTAGCAGCGCTGGTGCAAAATGAGCGCATTTCGCCTGACATGCTGAACAATGCAACATTTTGGCTCCAGAGGTGAAAAGACAAAGAACATTCGAAAGAAACAACTGCCTGAATTAAATCTCCCCTAAAAACTAGCCCAAGAAGATGAGCCCACGTAGCCCTGTGTTTCATTCATCCCTACTTGCGGCCTGTGGATTTGGTTCATCGTCAGCCTGTCAGGGCCGAGACCTCGCTTCAACTCGCCGACAAACCAGCCGACGCCGTTCACAGCCGGGCAGGCAGACGCCAGCGATTCAATCGACAGGGGCCGAGTTGTTTCCCTGCGAAACGACTCGTTCAGGTTCAGGAATTTCAGAACAGGTCTTGGTTTTGTCAATATTCCTTTATGTTGGTTTTTTACCGCTTTCGTCCCCATTTATGGTGAGTTTCCCTTAATGTTAGGTTGGACCTTTGGGAACCTCGAGCCAGCTACGTACACACTTGCGCGCCGCGCTTTTGCCTCAGACGCTGAAGAAGCCGGCGTTGGCTTCACCAGCTCTGCCGGCCGGGGGGCCTGGGCCGCCTTTGCAAAGCCGATTCGGGTAGGTGAAGCTTAGGGAACAGTCACCAGACAAAGGTGCAGCAACTTCCGGCCAGCAAGTACCAGATTTTGATAGTGACTCACTTGGCACACGTGCAGGAGGAAGATGTGCCAAAGATGGCGATCTACAATTTGGGCAAGGTCCGGAAGCCTTTGATTTGAACACCCCAAGCAACAGCCACACACCAAAGTGCCAGGACTGGGTCGTGGTTTACACCAAGGAGCTTGCTTCTTGCGCATGTGAGCAGCGCTCCAAAATCCCCAGGTGGCCATTTTAGGCGGTTCCGCCTCCATGTGGGTATGTGCCAAAACATAAGGGGACCTTCCAAAGTGGGTGGTTTTCCTTTTGGTTTCATTTGGAGCCAACCCCAGGATGGGTGCTCTCAAAAACGACAACCCCATGTTGGAACCCAAAGTCATGGTTTTCCGGGTGCTGCGGTTTGCATAGCTGTGAGTGACTTGCTCGAATACTGCCAGGATGGACGACCATACTACTTCAACCACGAGACGGATGAGCCGCCCCGGGCATGATTGACGGGCCGCTGCGTCCAGCGAAGTCCTGCTAAGAGCAAGCCAGATAGCATTTTGCCAACTCAAGTGAGCCACATTCAAAGCCAATTCGGCTAGATGAAGGTCAGCAATAACTATAGACTGTCAACTGGTTCGCAGGGCAACTTGGACTCATCCCTACACGGGCGTGGTGGTGCCACCGTCCAAGCCACCTGTGGAGATGACGCGGGGCTGCCAAGATCCTGGTTGCGTTGACTGGCCCAGGCAATTGGGCCATTTGGGTTTGCGTCAGAACAGGAAACCCCTCATGGTGGGTCCCATCTCAAGCGGACTGGGAGTGAATTGGACGGAGAGCAGTGTCCAATCCCCCATGTGAATCTACTTCCTGGCTTAATATGACACAAGCCTGCATAACTATTTGAGTAGAACCAAAAGTCAATCAATAGGCTTTGTGAGCGCCGCTCAATTGGACATTAGAAGGAACAAACACCTGCACGTGTGGCAAGCTGCCCATCAGGACGCTGCCGCCGGCCTTTCAGTGGATGGGCCGCGCGGTCTTCGGCTCCATCGGTTTATTGATGCCGGCGCCCTGATCGGTCAGGTGCGCCGATTGTTCCATCCCCATTAAGAGGGTGTGTATCCCCCCACAAGTGATCCGGATTTCCACTTCAATAGGGAAGCACACCCCCCGCCCTAAAGAAGACAATTCCGGGGTTGACGTTCATCCCGAGGAATCCGGATCAGTTTTGTGGGCGACACCCCATGAGGCAACCAACGTGTGGCAGTTGATAAATATTCCGGAAGGTTGTCTTTAGGAGGACTCTTTGATCAACCCCCGTGTGACGGGTAGGATGCATCAGAGATACCTGATCAGCAGTGCGATCGGATCTCTCAGAAGCACTTGCGAGTCAGGTTCTTCATGATTGTCGGTGGAGGTCCGATTCTGGGGTGCTGCCGTGCCTGTCTTTTGGTGCCGTGAGCCATGACCAAAGCCCTCTGCGGCCACCTGGGCCAAAAAAGAGCTATAGCCGGTGATAGCATGTCGATTTCCTGTTTGGAGTCCAGTCACAACCTTGCCCTGGCTGAGCCAAGAGGTGCTTTGGTCATATGCACGGCTCAAGTTTTGCAGTGAGCTGTCTTCGCAATCAGATCGGGTGTTGTAGAGTCTTACTGCAAAGCACATGTGCGCGGCGCAGGGGAGTGTAGTGGCTCAAGCGCAGTATCACTGCAACAAGTTGCTGCCCACCGAAGCACTTCATTCAAAAACAACGCACTCGCCAAGTCCTCCATTTTTTCAACCAGCCACGCTTTTTTTCTTTTTTCGAGCTTGGGCCCGAGCCTGCCTTCCAAACAGCTGGTGAGGCGACCGGCTTTGGTGGTGGGCCAGGGTGTTAAAGGGTTTTTGAGAGTGCGATTCACAATTCCTTTGGCACCAATCAATGTAGGGACTGCCTGGTATGGATCATGGCCTGTCTGGCTATGTACTAAAAACATCCCAGCTACAAATACACGTGGCCATAAACTTCAGCTTTTAACCACCTGCTGCAAGTTCATCGCACCTGCTCAGAAATAAATGATACCCCTTGCATGAAAACATTCGCCACGTGGCGCCTCGATCCAAGCAACATTCTCATGAACCTTGGAAACCTGTTGCAGCCAATGGCAAGCTGTCGTACTCGACTGCTGAAGAAGCGGCATACCGGCATACCCAATTCTTCTGTGCCACTTCAAACATGTTTGGTGCCGAATTCTGATGTCCAGCAAAGGGGCCCCTCTACAATTTCACACCCAGAACCGGATCTGTGGGCTTGGTTTCCTGTTTTCCATGTGCAGGCATGGCTGATGGCGAGGAGATCTTGGGTGCGGAGCCTGGAGAAAAACAAACCGAAAGGCATCGTATGCAACTCGGGTCCATTGTCAAGGTAGACGGCAGATACCCAGTTGATTTTCCAAAAAGCGACAACCCTGCAGTTTTAGAGCCCTGTCCATGCCCTCATTGCCATGGAACCTGGCTGGAGGTTTTGGGACCCATTTCCTCTGAAGACCCTCTATCCATGTTGGTGTAGCACAGGGTATCATGGTCGCGGGAATGGCAGGCGCATGGACCGATCAGGAAATTTCAAGAATGTTGTCGCAGGGAGGCTCTCGTCACCACGCAAACGGACTATAGAGAGTCGATTGACTGAAGCCACGCCAACTTACATCACCTGGTTTGTCTCAAAATAGGGGAACCCTCCAAATAGGTGGTTTCCTTGGGTTCCCTCTGAAATAATGCCAAAAAGGCGGCTACCCTCAAAAAAGACACCCACTGGCCGGGCTTACTTGGCACAGTCAGGCCCTGCAGGATTCATGGATATCGATGCGAGAATGGATGCCCTATACCCCGTGTGTTCAGCCGACGTTTTGCAAACGTGCCCAGGTCTTCCTGGCTTGACTACTACACAGTCCTGGCCTTAGAGTCAGCTACAAACCAAGTAGACTCCACGGTTCGGAGCGTGCTTGTTTCTGTTTTGCTTCGTTAAGCGAAGCCATGGACCCCAGATGGATGTGTCTTTCTTTAGGCAAACCGGTTTTCCGGGGCACTCAAGAAAGAAAGACCGACATGCTCCCAGGACATACGAAGACAAAAATAGCAGGCAGGGCGGTTCCGCTGAGAGCCCGAGGGATGACATGGGCCCGGCCCCGCACAGGACCAGCGACATTGTCGGCGAGCTTGACGAGCGGATATTGAGCTGGCCCGGGCTCCCGGAAAAAGAAAGAAGTCAAACAACAGCGGTCAAAACGGCGGTGGATGGCAGAAGTTTTTTGTGGCGAGGGGTTGACTAAGCCAACCATGGTTTGGAATTGTGCCATCCGCTTTCACCCCACTGTACTTGCCCGGCATGGTTGTCAAAAGTATGGCCCTTTGTCTGTTTGGGCCCTGGTGCCGCGGTTGTGCCTTGCGCCGCCTTTCCTGGGATACATCGGATAGGCGGATAGGGCCTGAATTCAAATTCCCCCCCCCCCACGGACAGGTGCGGGCATCCACCATTTGATTCTTTGCCACTGGTTTTGGGCACACCCTTCCAGTGCCAGGTTGAGAACCGCAGCCCAGGTTCAAGAAAAGAAACGGCGACACGCTCAAGGGCGCACTGGCCTTCATCCCTTGGGCCCAGCGCTCAATTCCGACAATGCTGCGGAGGCGGATGTTCTCGGGGCAATTTTTTTGTTTTTGTTTTGGAGGAGTTGGTTTTAACTGGACAGCCAAAAGACACCAACTCATTTGATGGAGTCACTATTTTGGGGCGCCCCATGTTGATGTTTCAAAGGGACAGCCAAAGGAACCAACCTTTCAGGAGGGGTTGTGGTCCACCCTGGTGCCACATACCCAAGGTTTTGCAACAAGCGAACTTTGAGGGCAGCCTGGAGAAGGGCCATGTGGTGATCCACCGGGGATCAGGACGCAAGATATGGGTCTGTCTTCTTTGAGGTACCACCTTTATTGTCAATTCAAAGGAAGACCACAAGGGAAACCACCATTTTGGGGGTCTCCTAAAAGTTTGATAAGAGACACATCCATATGGGTGTATCTTTTGGGCAACATCACGCATTTTGCTTGACCCCTGAAATGAGCAACAGGCGCGGGTGGGGGGGTCCGGGGGGTCGGGGGGTTGCATATATACCTACATATAATATACATATATATATATATATATATACATATATATATATATACATATATATATATACATATATATATATATATAATATACACACCTGCACCCCCTTATGGACCCAGGGTTTGTGCCTTTTGGTGACGATGGTCTAAACATTCTAAGGCTGGACCTTTCTCATGCTACAAAGAGCCATAGTGTAAACAACGCAAATCCCATTTTTATTTTCCTTGTAAAAGTCCCTTGAATGTTGGGCGCCATTTTATTTGAATGGGGGAGGGTGCCATCCATATGTATATATATATATATGTACGGAGAGGGGAGTGACTTGCTCCGCGATCGGTGATCCCAATCGTGCCATAGATGCAAGGTGCCGTCTGCCGCCCAGAAATTCTTTAAGTGAGACTACTTTAGTTCAAGTTTAGCTTTGATTGTGACTCAGAATGCGACCTTGTTTTTAATATTTAGCCCAACAACTGATTCCCATCGGCAAATGTAGTATTCTGCCTGGCTTCATTTGTGTTTTAGCAAGGCCTATGCAAACCTGCATAAGCATCTCAGTAGAACCCAAAGTCAATTGGTTCTGGGCCTCCTTTGGTTCTTGCATTGTTTGAACCACGTGGCGATCTGACTCTGAGCGGAGGAGCCGTTGTGTTCTCTGACGCTAGCGGTTTCACAGCACTGACAGAGAGGCTCGCTGCTTATGGCCGCGTGCCTTGCGTGTTTGCGGGGCTCCGGGGGTGTTTCTCAAAATAGGAGTTGGTGCCCTGCAATGGCTGGTTTCCTTTTGGATTGCGTTTAAGGGGGTCTACCTTTTTGAGAAACCTCCGGGAGGTGGGGGGGGGCGGGCGGTTGAGGCATGCGGGTGGCTGCTCAGGCTTTCGAAGAAAGATGATGGTGCTGAAAAACTGTCATTGTGCCAGAAGCCCAGCTGTTGGAAAGCAGCCCTTCAGATGCCATTTGTCCAACTTAAGGCCTGACCTCCTTCTTCACTCCCCTGATAGATATCATCAACTCCTACCGTGGAGATGTGGGGGCCTCATCCAGGACCAGACACCAAAGGAAGGAAAGTCATCAAATCTTGTGCATTTTGCCGCGGCCGGACTTATTTGCCGCCAGGTGATCAAATTCAGTGGCGACGCACTCACCATCTATTTTCAGGCAGGGCTTATGCTGCGCTATTTGCAGCACACAAACAAACATGTCGAGAAATCAACACCCCTGCAGGCAGTGGATGACACCAAGCATGAGAAGTACAACCACGTTGTTCCTCCACATGGTACATGGGGTTCGATGCTGAGCAACTGCCAGAATCAACTTGCCCTTTTTGACAGTATCATGAAAGGCTTTGGGTTTCGATTGTTAATCCTTTCAGCAGCCAGCAGTTCTCGCTGTTGCAGTCGGATCCGTCTGGACAGGGGAGCAGTGTCGGTTGCTGGCACTGAGGTTTGCCCGACCTCGGCCCTCAAGCAACAGCTGTTCTTCGGGTCAGCTGCCCAGCCATGGACATCAGGATTTCGTGGTGATTCATGTTCACCAATCAATTTCTGAGGTGGTTCCCTTAAAAACACGTATATTTCAGCAGTCGAGAAGGGACCTGGGCAAAACAACGGACAAACAGAGAATCTGAGTACGTGTCCAAATACGGCGACCCTACAAGTAGTGGTTTCCTTTTGCTTTTCCTTGAATCCAAACTGAAAAGGTTAACGCGCAAAAAACACAAACATATTTAGCTATAATGAGGAAAGCATTTGAGGAAGGGATGTGGCAACGCGATGCAGTGACACCGGGGGACATTTTGGGATAAAGTTTTTTCAGGCCTGTGCTTGCTGCATCGAGATCCACAAGCGCCTGCACATGTTTGACACAGGCAAGATTTGGGTGAAGTCAGACAAGCGCTTTGTCAGCGAGCAAGACTGATACGAGGTTTTGTCAACAAGCCCAGTCTATGGTCCATTTGGGGACGAACTCTACACTTCAACCACACACAATCAGGTGATGTGTTCTTTTGGGGGACCCCCACAATGGTGGGTTTTCCTTCCGGTTTCCGTTACAACCTACCTAAACAGGGGTACCCTCAAAAAAGCCACACCCATTTCTTCTTGGGAGAACATTCGTAATTGTGACCGTTGTCACTCGGGAGATCGTGGGCAGCTATCCCTCTTGCAGGCGTGGACAATGTTCGTCTCTGCCTGCACATCGGAGTGGGCTGTGGAGAGGTGACCATTCTCCAGGCGATGGATATTTCTACTTGGTACACTTATCATTGTTACCGTGCTTGTGGCCCTGGCTGATTTTGCCAAGGGGGTTTGTTTGTTAAAGAATCAAGCTTTGCTGATGCTATATATTACATGCACCTGGCCACATATTTGAGTTGTTTGAAAAGTTGAGTCTCCCGCGTGTGGGACTCACAGAGAGCTTCTGAAGGTCGGAGGAAGATTGCCCCCAGAGACGCGGGTGCCTCGATTGGAGTGCGCCTGCTCGAGATTGCGTCAAATGGTGTTCCACAGTGGCTGCAGCATCCTTGGTGGTCTCAGTGCCTTTTGGGCCCTATAGGTATGTGTCAAAATAGGGCGACCCCAACACAGGTGACTTTTCTTTGCTTCATATCATATGACCGTGAATCTGGACTTTCTTTAAGTTCACGCCCATATCAAACCAACCTAGAACGGGCACCCTCGAAGAACACCACGGGTTTGTCTCGAAAACAACGGGAACCCACACATGTTTATTTTCCTTTTGGTTTCCCTTCAACACCAACCTAAAACCGGGGGGGGGGGGCGGTTTCACCAAAAAGACAAATCCATGTGAGTGACATCAGGGGGACCCCAAATATGGCCGTTTTCCGTCCTGTTGATTTCTCTTCAAAACCAACCGAACAACGGGTGCCCCGAAGGCGAGCCTGCCAGGTACATCATCGCAGGCCCGCCCCTGGAGCAGATCTCCATTGCGGAGCCGCTCGCTTCGAATGGCGAGACGTGTCTCAGCCCGCAGGCGGGCGAAAATTGGGCTCCGGCGTCCCTTTTCCCTTTGCCTATCCAAGAGCAACTCAAAAAGCACATGGGTTGGTACTCCGCAAAACAGGGGTTGAAGGGCTTGCAGTTCTTGGAGAAGTCTGCATCGTAGCCAACGGAATGGGATTTGGGTGTGTCTTTTGTTCGGTGTGCTTTTCCTCTTGGCTTCCCTTTAGAACCGGCCAACAAAGGGGAGCTTTAGCCATGCTCCTGTGTTGGCAGGCCTGGCACTATGTCAAGGACTGTGTTGTGGAAGGCTCCCCTCTTGAGGACTGCCTGCGCGAGCTGTGCTTCGCCTTCTCTTGTCGCTGCAGGCTGACCGCGCCGCAAGGGCTCAAGGCAGTTCAGCATGGGGCTCGGGGTAGGTGGGTCCGGATGCCTGAGCGTCCGACGAAGTGGCAGCTGGTGCTGAAGCAAGCGCTTGGGCACCTAGCTGCGCGCCTCTTGGATGGCGGTGTTGGCGTTCGAGGCGTGGTGGATGTTGCAGTACAGGCGGGTGTCTCTCAAAATGGCAAACTTCCTTTTGGTCCTTTGGTTGGTGCTTGTACTAGGGAAACGAGAAGGACACCCAAGTCCCATTTGAGGAAGTGGACGATGTTCAGAACCTGCCAGGCCACTGCCAGTGCCTGGCAATGGCGCTGGGCGTTGTACCTCTTCGGACGAAACGGGAGCTCGATATCCCACGTGGAGGCGGTGGCTCGCGCGTGTTCCCGCGCGGATGAGTGGGCCATTACCCTGCGCTTTGTTCAGGAGATGTGGGACAGACACCAGGAGAGTGGTCTAAATTGCGGAGGGCTTTCTAAGAGGACGTGGGACAATTAGTGGTTCGTGAGTTTTTCCGTGTTCGTGGGGGAAACTTGGAGCCCAAATGGACCGTCGACAAATGGGACATTCGCAGGACGCGCTGCCCGCAGGGGTGCTGCACGCGGCATTGTACTCCTGTCCTCGAAACCTGTGGCCCCTCGCAGAAGCTCTGCTCGATCGACTGGGGCGACGCGCCTACGTCAGAAGCTACAACCTCGCACTGGCGCTGCTGCCCTGGAGAAGAGCCCTGAGCCTCGTGGCTGGGCCGGTGCCAGCCGTACGGTTCAGAAACTTCGGATTTTTGTAATGATGGATGCCTTTTGGTGAACCAAGCTTGAATTTGTCACCACCTCTAGCCATCAACGAGCTCAGGTGGAGCAGATGAGCTTGCGCAAACTCCCCAACGAGGCCAGCTTCGTGCTGCTGATCTCCGCCTGCGCCAAAGGCAAAGCCTGGCAGGTGGCGCTCCAAGGCGTGGAGAATTCCGTGGGAATGGCAACATGTGGGAAAAGCCAAGAATTTGGGGCATGGACAACATGAGTTTTTGGACCAGTGGTTTGGGGAAAGCCAACGGGACACCACCCATTTTGTGGGTTCCCCATCTGACAAACCCATGGTTGTGGAAAATTTTGTTCGGGGCCAGTTTCTGTGATTGAAGGGACCCTGAACGTCATGGGCATGGCCCTTTTTGTATTACCGAAAGACACATTCTCCACGATGCAAGGCTTCGACGAGCTACGACACACGACTCGGCTCACTGTCAGGAGCTGCAATGCGGTGATTAACGCCTGCGAGAAAGGGTGCCAGTGGCAGCGTGCCCTGCACTTCTTTCACGACTTTGCCCGATTCCAAGTTTTTGCGGACGTCGTATCATTCTCCTCGTGCATCAGCGCACTGGAAAAGGCGAACCAATGGGAGCGTGCTGAGAGCCTTCTTTCCAGCATGTTGCTTCACGGTCCGGAACCCAACATCATCACCTTCAACGCATTTATCAGCGCGCAAGCGATACAGTGGCAAAGGGCGCTGGACACTGCGCACAGCCTTCAAACACGCAGCATGCAAAGTGACGACTTCACGCTAGTATCCAGCATCAGCTGTGCTTCGTGGCCTGTGGCCAACCAACTGCTGGCGGAGTCCAAATCCAGCAGCGCTGAGTGCAAGCAAGCGTACAATGCTCTGGCCGGATCCAACTTGCGATGGTATCACTCTGTGTCCTTGTTGTCTGGAATGGCCACGTCCTGGATTGAGACAAGCACTGTTTCTTGACTGCTTGCTTGGATCTTGAATATGTATATCCTCACTTACCAACAAACAAGTTGACCACTAACCAACAAAAAGTTAGCTGCTGTTGGCAACTTGGTCATGTGGATCTAACCGACACACAGGTAAGCTTTTGCACCACCCATATTTCCTCCTTATTGCCGGTTTAGCGATTTTAGCTGCACGATTCAATGGACTTGTCCTGCCCGTAGTTCAATCAGGGATGATTGTTTTTCCTGCTTTCCGCCGCCTTTTGCCACCAAGGTTTGTGTGGCCGCCATCTTGCGATCGCTGCGAAGCTTCTGGGAGACGGCTCTGGCGTTGTCGGCCGGCATCAGTTCCCCCACCAGGATCAGCACCATGGCACAGGCAGAGAGGTTGCGTTGTGTTGCGGGTACCCTTTGAGGGGTGGTGTTCAAGGGAAACAAACACGAAACCAGCCATTTCGCATAAATGTCAAAGGGAACTCACTTTCACTCCAGGGAAATTTAGACAACTAAAGTGGTCTACCCGAAGCCAAACCCATGGTGAATCGCTTGGGGGAACTCCTATGGTTATGACTTTCAAGAGTCGGAACCTCCTCACAAGTGGGTGGAGATGAATCCCCGAATTCTGATGTCGGCCCACCCAATGTGGTGACATGGTGTTATATCCCATCAACCTGCAATGCCCCCAGCAGGCCTCGCAGTGGCGATTGGCTGTCCGCCTCTTTCATCGCATAAGTCTGGAGCGCCTCGACGAGTCGCTGGAGCCCGCGAACGCCGCCATTTCGGCCTGCGACGGAGGGCCGCAGTGGTCGCTGGCGCTGGAGATTCTCAGAACCGTCAGGTACCGGGCAGGGCAAAAGTTGTTCCAACCGACCCCTTTCTTTGGGAGGGAAGCGAAAAGGAGATGGTTTAAACAACAGTTTAAGCATGTTCAAACAAGGGGATGAATCGGCCAACCCTGGAAAGGCGCCCAAAGGTGCGGACCTACAACGTAGTAATTAGTGCTTGCCAGGAAGGCGCCTGCTGGCTTCTGCCCCTCTCATTTTTGGAAGACATGGAGAATTCGCTTCTAGAAGCTGATGCCATCACCGTCAATTCGATGCTTACCTGCTGCGAGAAGGCCAAGCGCTGGGAGTTGGGCTTGGTCTTGGCTCGCTCCGGGAATTCGGGTGTAACGCTGACTGCCTCAGTGGCCACCATGGCCACCTCGGGCTTTTGGGCCAAAGCCCTGTGGATGTTCCGAAGCGCAAGCGGCCCAGAGCCCAGCACCTTGTGCCTCCAGCTGGTGTTGGATGCATGCGAGGTGCAAGGCGAGACTTTACGAGCGGTGCATCTTTTGGAGACCGTCCATGAAACTGGTTCTCGGCTCCTGCACTCGAGCCAAAAAAGTCACGTGCCCATGGCAAGAATCTGGGTGTGTCTTTTTTAAGGCTGAACCCCCAAAATGGCTTAGATTTTCCCTGGTGGTATCCCTTTCTAAACTGCTCCCGAAAAGGGCACCGAGCCTCAACAAAGACACCCATATGCGAAGCGCGTGTTTTGAGGAGAGGAGCGATTTCCACCTTCTTTTACGGATGGACGAGTCAAAGTGCTCGGCTCAGCAAATGGGCCGATGGTTCAGTCTGACCCAATCTCACATTGCCGCTTTTGTGGACATGGGCGTATTTTCTTGCTGGTACGCTTTTGAAAAGGGGAAACCCTACTTTGAGACAAACCCAATCGAACAAACGAGCCGCCCTCCGATTGCTCCCGCGAGGTATACTTTTCCAACCATCAAACATGCGGCGATGGAGAACGACCATCGCTTGGACAAGCAGCGCGATCCTTACGTCAGGGTTGAGTAAACAGAAATTCAGATCTTCAGATCTGAAATCTCTGTGTGCGCGTGTTCGTTCTGACCTGACGCGAGCAACAGCAACACATGCATCTTTCGCTCGGCAGAAGGCAGCGTCATTTGTCCGTACATCATGCTGTCACTCGAAAGTGCAACCTTGCCCAGCCGAGGATGACTGATTTGAGCAAGATTCGTCGATACATTCCGTCGGCGGTTTACAAGCAGATTGAGTGTGGTCGTAGCCTCAGACCTGTCAAAACAACGGTGAATGCCACCATACCAGATCACCTGAGGCACGCTCACCTATGTGAATGAGATGCGGCACATCTCCACAATCTTCATCAACGGATCAGGTGCGTGGTCACTGTTCAGGGAAGCCTAAATGGGTTCTAACAAATGGGTTCCAGCTTGGACGATCAGGTGTGTAGCATCCAGGAAGCCATTTGTTAGAACCCATCCAACGGGCCAGTCAAACTGTGACGGAAGTGCGATTGATCCGCCGTGCCTGAGGCTTGGACATCATGTCAGAGAAGGGCCCGAGCATCGCACAGGACAGATGAAAGAAGGTAGCTTCCACCACCATTGAACTTGAAAGGGTCTGTTAATACTCTGCTAGCCCTTCAGGAAGCGAACTGTGTACTCTTCCTCCAGCATGAACAGCTTCTCCAAGTAATATGCAAGTTAGACTCGAGCTCATCGCAGCGTTGAAATCATCGCAGCGACAATGCGACTACCAAATCTTTCTGCTAGTTCGCTTTTGAAAACCACCCCAAAGAGTGCCGAGCCTCAACAGAAGACGAACAACAACTACACCCCATGAAGGATGCCTTGGAAGGCGGGAACCTCCGGCTCGGAAGACATGCTGCGACACACACCCATTGTTGGTTTCGTTGAGGCCCAATCGGCCCACATTTGAACTGGGCGTGTCTTTTTTGAGGGGGGTACCCTTTTGAAAGGTGTTGAATGAAAAACCATAAGATGTTAGCATCGCCAATCTGGAGACAACCCAAATTTCTCCAGGAGTTGATGTCCTCGGTGCAGCAGTGCTGCTACCAGCATGAGGGCACTCTCAATAAGTTTCTGATCGATGACAAGGGCATGCTCTTCCTCCTGGTTCGAGCCCGAGTTTGTTCGAGGGACTTGTGGTCCTTGTGATTTTGAGGACCCGCAAATCGGCGGTGTTCCCTGTGGTTTCCCTTTAAAACAAGAAACAAAAGGGTAGAAGACAGTCCCATTTCGAGCTGCAACGAGGTCTTTGGCTTGCCACCTCTGGTGCACACAGATGATCCGACCCGTGCTGTGCTTGCTTGCTTTGACATGGTCAAGGCCTGGGTGGGGGTTTGAGCTGGAGTGGGAGAGGATTGTGTTTTTTTGGGTACACCCCAAAAGGGGGCGAGTGAAAGGGAAGCTAAACGGCAACCGAAACAAAAGCAACATGGGTAACATGGGGGTTTCGCTTCTATTTTCACACACCCACACACCCACAGACACAAGTTCCTTCTCTTCCTCCATCCTTCGCTTCAGAAACCACACGTTTTCCTGGTTCTGGTTGACAACAACTTTTTGAGAAGGATCCTTCCCTAAGAATCTTGGCCCCGCAAGGCAACTTTTGAGGTCCAAAACCTTATGCAGATCCCTCTGCCCTTTCAAAATGGAGGCTCCCTTGTGATGCTGGTAATCCCCTGAATTGGTGGTTGAGATTGGTGGTTTGGGGAATTGAACCCCTTGATTGGGAAACCACCCTTGACCTCAAAGCCACAAAACCTACACCAAAAAGGGCGAAGCTGAGAAATGGAAGGCACATCTATGGCACTCAGCCGTTCCGCGATTTTCAGGTCTTTAAAAAGCTCCAGCTCATTGGAAAGTTCGGTGTCACCACTGGTCGTAGCTACTGCCCATGCCCCAGTGCAGTGCGAGGTGTGTGGAATGATGTTTTTAAGGCTCGGTACCCTTTTGAGGTTGGTTAAAGGGGAAAGCCAAAGGCGAAGCACCATTTCAGAGGACCCCCAGTTAAAGAAGCTGGTTTGCTGTGAGTCAACGCTTGGCACTGAGGTGGCGTTTGTGGCAGCGCGCGCCGCATGGAGTACACAGTCCTGGGTGACTGCGTAAACTTGTCAGTGCCGAGCTCAAGAGTTTTGAGCAACGGTCTATTTTGCCGCAACCTAGTTTTGTGAGGGGAATGACATTGCGTACATGCGCCCCAAATCAGTGTGTGATAGGACATGAAGGTTACTCACCAACGTCCAGTGTCATTAGGCCACTACATGAACCGTGGTCCACAAAAGTTCACAAACGTGCAAAGGCAAGAAAGAGGCAAAGGGCGTGACGTGGTAACTGTTTGGTTCGGTTAAAACAACAGCTCGCAACCTAAGGTTCTTTTGTTTTTCCCCAACAGCTGGAAACTTTGGGGTCTCAGCCCAGATAGGCTCCGGGGTGGTCCGGGGCGGCCTTGAGGTAAGGTTCCACGAGGGTTCCACCAGGGTTCCACCAGGGTTCCACCAGGCTTCCACCAGGGTTCCACTAGCTTTCAAGGTTCCGTGGATTGCCCTGGAGGGAAGCAGTGTGTCGTGCGCAAGGGCTGCGGGGTTGTCCGGGGTGGTTTGAGGTAAGGTTCCACGAGGGTTCCACGAGGGTTCCACGAGTTCCACCAAGGTTCCACCAGGGTTCCACCAGGGTTCCACCAGGGTTCCACCAGGGTTCCACCAGGGTTCCATCAGGGTTCCACCAGGGTTCCACCAATTTCTTCAAGGGCTGCGGGGTGGTCTGGGGTGGTCTGAGGTAAGGTTCCACGAGGCTTCCACGAGGGTTCCACGAGTTCCACCAGGGTTCCACCAATTTCTTTGAGGGCTGCGGGGTGGTCTGGGGTGGCTTGAGGAAGGTTCCACAAGGGTTTTTAGCAGGGTTCCAGGGTTCCAACAGGGTTCCTCCAGGGTTCCACAAATTTCTTCGAGGGTTGTGGGGTGGTGCGGGATGAGACGAGGGTTCCACGAGTTTGACCAGGGTTTCACCAATTTCTTCGAGGGCTGCGGGGTGGTTTGAGGAAGGTTCCACAAGAGTGGTCCGTCTTTTGAGGTAAGGCAGGGTTCCACGATCTGCGAGGGCTGTAGGATGGTTCATGCAAGGATTCCACAAGTTCCACAAGGCTTAAAAAGGTTCCACAAGGGTCCACAAGGGTTCCAGAAATGTTCTGCAAGGTTCCATGGTTTGCCCTGGAGGGAAGCAGTGTGTCGTGCGCCCGCCGTCTGAAAAGCCATCGGATTTTTTGGGGCTCAAGATCGCTTGGCTCATGGGCGGAACACTAAGCAAAACCGAAGTCAATGGATTTTAGCACACGTTCACTGTTTTGTCACTTGCTCACTTGCCCAGGCAACGCGACCCGAGATGTTGGCTTTGTGGCAAATCAGATCACGTTGCTGCGGGACTCACGGTGCAGCAGAGTAAATGCTTGGCATTGCTGAGTATTACTTGGTGGGCTTTGGGTTCCAAGAACGCTCCACGAGGTTTCCGCCAGGTTCCTGAGGAAAGGTTCCAGCAAAGTGTCACGCTGAGTTCTACGAGGGTTCTACGAGGACAGTTTGCGAGGTTCGCCCGATTGCACCGTCGGGGCCTGATCGGCCCCGATTGCGCCGTCGCAGGCCCGACTCAGTCGGGCCCGTCAACTGTACCAAGCTGGCGTCGCCTATAGTTTTGCTATAATATGGCTGGGGTTGCACCACAGGACCATCGGGCCCCGATTACACCGCCGGGCCCCGATCGAGCCCCGATCGGGCCCCGATCGGGCCCCGAGTGCGTGAGGATTCTGGGAGGGCGTGGTGCTGTTGGGGATATCGCCTGAGCTTATTGTTTTTTGTTTTTATTGTTTTTGGGGGGTCCAAAAGTTGTTTTTCTTGGGAAGGCCATTCGTATTTTCACACATGACGCTTGCTCGGCTTCTGATGGATCCGATGGATCCGACTCCAGGCTCGGCTCATGGCCAATGCGCCTCCCAACGGCATCCTCTGTGACGACATCACGAGAAAGCGCTCCACCACCGAGGCGCAAGCTGCGAGCAAGAGCGCTCGCTCCGCTTCTCAGGTTGGTGGTTTGAGTAACCGCGAAGTAGGCGTCTCAATTGGGGGGTGTTCCCTCGGGTCGGGAAATTGACCTAGGAAGTCCACCTTGGGTATGCCTGACAGAATCAAGTCTCAAGTTGTTCCTCTTTTTGGTGCTTTCAAACAGCGCCTCTTCCCCTGAAGCGGTGAGTTTCGCTTGCAGGGGATGTCTTTTTCGAAGCTCAGTTTCTCGTCCGCCGGGCTCAGATCATCTACAACGCCCTGGCGCCCATCAGAGTGAAGGGCAAGGCGCGCGCTCTGATCGCTTTCGAGCCCAGTGTTGGACCGGGTCCCTTCGGAGATCTTCACATGGGTGGCTCGTCCTTTTTAGGAGGCTCGGTGAACCAACCAAGAGGCGTGAAAACCACCATTGTTGGGGGTTCTCCCGGTCTCCCAAAAAGACCTGGTGCATGCCGTTTGAGGTGCCCGAGACCCAGGTGCTTTTTGCGAGAAGGAATCGATTTGTTCAGGAGAAGCCGATCGAGATCTTCCAGCCAGTGAAGAAGGAATTCAGCAACAACATTGGCTTGAACAGGAGGGGGACCCGACCTTAGTGCCTTAGTGCTGGCTGCAGCGTTTTGTTTGACAACCAAACCTGATTCAGCCCAAAGTCTTAAGGAAACAAAAGAACGCTGTTTACACAGTAGTGGTTTGAGGAAGATGAAAAAGGCGGACCTTGGTCCTGCCAGAATCGTGCACGTTAGTCATGCGAATGCACTACACTCTGCTACTGGAAGTGGGTGTCCTCGCGATTGCATTCTGAGGACCATCTCCTTCCCCTGGCACCAGAATGCATTTGGAGGGATGTCGTCAGGAGGCGCCGCATGTTACATGACACGAAGCGGAGCGGTCAGAGAGAGAGAGAGAGAGAGAGACAGACACAGACACAGACACAGATACACAGACACAGACACATGGGTGTGGCTCAAAAATTGGTGGCCACAATGGAACCCTGGTAATTCCCCTGGCTCTTAAATTTTCAGCCACACCCACCCGTACACAGAATGGCCTGAGGTCTCTCGGTGTCTGAATTCCAAGACGGTGTCATCCGCCTTTGCAGCATCAAGTCCTGGTCCGGCATCTCGCGGGCGCCGGCCTGAATGCCACAATAGTGGCTGGATCTGGCAGATGGGCGTGTCGTTTTTCGAGGGGATACCCGTTTGCCCAAAATGGTCTTCGGTTTTCCCTAGCCCCAAAAGGGTACCCTTGCAAAAAGAGACACCCATTTGGTCGAATAAGCAAAAAAACGGAAGACAAAGGGAAGCCATTTTGGGGGGTCCGGGAGTTTGAAGAAACACTTTCTGATCGGATAGGCCTCAGAGCTGCTGGGCGCCGGTTTCCGCAAGGAAATTCACAGTGACAAGGCGGCTTAGGGGCTTTGGTTGTGGAGGGAAACCACAAGGAACATCATCCTTTCTTTTCGTTTTCTCTTTTGTGGGGGGGGGGGAGTGGGGGGTTCCCTAAAAGAGACGCACCCGGATAGGTGTATCTTTTAAAAGAGCCATTTGGGTCCCCCATTTTGAACCCATGGGAACTGTCTACATTTCCCGCAACATCCGGGAGACTCTCCACTTTGCCCACATCCATTACGGGAACCGCATAATATGTTGACAGAGGCTCAAAAGACCTCCTGTACTCTGGGTTGGTAGGACCATGACCCACATGCGGAGTCATTGCTCGACTGTACTCAGTCACTTCAGCAGTGCCCAAAATCCCTATTGGCCTTTTGAGTAGTTGGTTCTTCTGCCTGGTTTCATAGGATTTACAAGGGCTATTCAACTAGAAGCTTGATGAAATCAGATGATACAGGTGTGTCCTAAAATGGGGACCCCCAAACAGCATTTTGGTTTTCCCTTTAGTTTCGCTCTGGAACCATCCAAAAGAAAGGCACTTTCAAAAAAGACAGACCCATATAAACCATTATGGCCATATTGGTGGAACCAGGGCGGTCAGCTCGGGTGAAATAGGTCTGCTCATATCCGGCCAGGCCGTCCCAGTCCCGAGCGAGCCGTCTGCTGGATCGAAGCCGCCCAAGGGCAGTCCCTTCTGCGATGGCGGTGTTGTGGCCTGGGTCCCAGAAATTCCCAAAGGGGTGGATTTGGGTGTGTCTTCTTTTGGACCTCTCCATAGGCTTAACCCAAAGGTTTTTTCTTGGGGAGTCAACCACCCCTTGGTTTAAGTCTATCTTGAGGCAGTCCCTCACAGAATTCAGGGGTTGCGGTTTTGATCACCTTTTTGGCCAGCTTAAGGTGAGTTCCGTGAGGTGTGCGGGGACATGTAGGGAACACGGAGATTGAATTGTCGGCCTTCAGGTCATTGAAGGTGCTACCGGCACGGGCAAGATTGAGATGGCAGAGCACATGGCCTTGATCTCAATCCAAAGGCTTGCTATGCTAAGCCATCATTTGAGGTTCGGACAATTTATCTTGATTTGTTTTTTCCATTTTCGGAGATGACATGCCATAGACAAGAACATTTGTTTCTCTTGCATCGAGGTGGTGCACTCGATCACGACCTTCCGCATGTTTCCTGCCGGCGGCCATAGCAATGTGCAAGAGAAAGAGAGAGAGAGAGAGAGAGAGAGAGGCAGAGAGACTGAAGGGGGCGCTCTCAGCTACCACAAAAGGGGGTCCCTAAGGTTTGTGTCAACATAGTGTTGGTTTCCCTTTAAACCAATCCTTAAGGGTCTACCCCAACACTGAAGTGAGGCTTACCCTGCTGATCAACGTTAAACATCACTTTTTGGGCCAATCTAAAGTGAGTTTCCTTGTGGGGTGATGGCTAAGGTTGGAAATATAGGGAACCCTATGGCTGGTGGACATACTCCCACCAAAATGATGTCCACCAAAGGGCCCCCAAATAAACTTCCCTATAAGTCTCAAATATTTCCTTTCAAGTCCATACATTAGTAGTCGAGGGCCTTGCCCCGCAAATAAATTGCTTCATACATACCCCCCACCCTACATTTTTTTTCATCTTCCATCTTCTACCCTTATTTGTTTTCATCATTTTTCTACATTCCTTTCTGTCCATCTCATCCGTTTTTTTATCATCATTTTTCCAAAATTTTCGCCATCCTTTTCTCCTTTCTCCTCGCCTCATTCATTTCACCAACTACCCTCCAAAATGTCATTTCCTCAATCTCCTCGCCTCATCCATTTCAAAAAAATAAATTTTGCAAAATATATTGCAAAAAATATTTGTCATCAAAAAAATATTCGAACTGTCTAAAAACGATTTGTCCATTTCCCGGACAAAAAATAGAACAGCAACAACATCACTCCCTCCTTCGTTTCATCAGTTTCATCATATATTTGTTTGGGGCGTGGTCGCATAGCTTGCGATACATTTATAGTCAGGAAAAATGTCTTCAAATATGTAATCTACATATTTATCAATATCGCCAATGTCTATATATTTGATATTGTCTTTTCCTATTATTGAATAAATATATTCCCAGAAAAACAAATTAACTAGTAGCCATACTTGATATTTAGTGTTGTAGTAAGACCATACATGATATTTAGTTATTCTAAATTCATTCAAGACCTCGTTTATTTTATCTTTACTTAATAAATGCCAATCAATCGCATCAAACATGCCTCGAAATTTTTTAACAAATGCTTTATATGGTTTAATTGCGCTTGTCCCTCCAAACCTTTTAATCAAATCTTTATTATTGAAGAACTCATCAATTTCTTTTTCAAATGACTTTCTTGCAATTGTATGGTAAAAACATACAGGACATCGTTTTTGATATCTCATAAAGAATGTCAATTGTAATTGAAACTTTGTATATCCCTTATCCTTATGTTCTTCAACAAAAAACTTTTCAAGGTCTCTTGTTATACAGCATTGACTACAATATACATCATATTCACTTATTTTATTACATAGATTGGCGGGTAATAACTTATACAATGTTATATTAACATCATTCCTTTTAGTTGTACAACATTCGCACTTTGAATAATTAAATAACATTTCCACTGTAATATATATAGTGTTTATTTCTTTAAATACTTTTTTACAAGAAATACAATTACATATTGAAATATAATTATAACATATAATATTTTACATGTTATTATTATATTATGATTATAATTTAAGTTCAGGATAATAATTTAATTGATACATCTTACCTCTTTCATACATCATTTTAAAAATATTATTAATATCTCTCACTGTATTTTTAACATTAAATTTTTCACTTTCAATATATGATTTTATGACTTTTTTTACATCAACGCCGGGTTTACTATAATAACTCAACATCCATAATATGTCATTAACCATTTCACACTTTTTCTTACTGATTTTAAGAAACTGTTTAACATAATCGTAAGGTGGTCTTTCATACACAGTTAAACATATCAATATTTCATCTTCAACATTTCTTTCATCTATATTTTTAAACGCCAAACAATTTTCTATTATATTTTGATATCGTCTCCATCTTCTACAAGTTCTACATATATTTTCTTCGTCCAAAGAATAATCAATAATATTATTAACTATTCCATTAGGCAAATTCAATTTATATAATTCCATATTTTCCTTTTTGAAGTGGCAACAGTCGTAGCATTTCTTATTGATATAATTATTGATTTCGGTTTCCACCATTGCTATTATAATATATATAGTGTGTATTTATTTAAATATTTTTTTTACAAGAAATAAAATTAAATATTGAAATATAATTATAACATATAATATTTTACATGTTATTATTATAGTATGGTTATAGGTAAATTTCAGGATAATAATTTAATTTGATATGTTCATATTTGGTAAAATTATGTTCATGAATGTATTTTAGTATGTCATTAAATTCTTTCAGTTTACTTGATGGTACAAAATGTTTTAAACGCGTAGGGTCATGTAAACGACTGTTAAATCCAGATCTGTATTTCTTAAACCTGCTTGGTGCCAAATTAAACTGTAGCTTTAATTCTTCTTCCTTTGGGAATTTATATAACTCATTAAAATAGTATACTGTAGAGACATCACTAAAATATCTATTCGCGTGGTCAATTGTCTGGTTCAAATGAATGCAGTTATCGCATTTGCATTTACGTTCTCCATATTCTTTGATTAACCTAATGGCATTGAATGGCAACTTCAAATAAAGTAATAGTGATGAATTGTAATTATGTTTGGATAGTTCGTGTTTGAGAATCTTTTCTGTTTCATTTTTGTTTAAGTCATCCAAGAATTTATTAATAATCTCTTCTTGCTCTTTCTCTGTAAATTCAACCATTTCTATTATAATATATATAGTTTTTATTTCTTTAAATACTTTTTTCCAAGAAATAAATTTATACCTTTAATAACTCATGTCTCAAAAATGCCCTGTCATAATTTTCAATATAATAATATTCCTGTCCTAACTTCTTTTCAATCTTTGCTATTTTGTAGGTTTGTTTAGTCCATACTCCTACTCTCTCCTTTTCATTCGGTCTCCTTTTCCTGAATATCTTAACTTCATTTCCTACATTTAAATCTGGATAAACTCTATTTCTTTTGGCTTTCATACCTAAGTTTAAACTCACTTCTAATTGATGTTTAGGCTTTCTTGCTTCTGACGGTGTTAAGCCGTGCGAAGTGTGCTTTATTCCATTGTTATAGGTTAATATAATCTCGTGTATGTAGTCTGTCCATTGAATAGCCTTTCCTCTTTTCTCATGGTTTTCAACCCTCTTATACAAGCTATCTTTAAACGTCCTTATCGCCCTCTCCGCAAATGCTGGGTGTCCTCTGGTTCTATGTAATTCTATTTTTTCATCTTTCAAAAAATCTATAACACTTTGATTGTTATAAGCTCCTTCATCGTCAATATAAATTAGTTTGGGCTTTCCACCCATTTTTTTAATACATTCCATCAGTCCTGCTAAAATGTCCGCTGGCTGTTTTGACATAAGCGGGACAACAACCATATACTTAGAAAATATGTCAATACACATCATGCCAACTTTCATTTTTTGTTTAGGGATATCATTAATGAAAAATAAATCAATTTGAAACTCATAATATGCGTTAGGAGCTACAAATGAATTCTGTCCTCTTGGCTTGGCTTTCTGTTCTACATTCTTCCTAAAAAACTCATTAATATCGTTTATAGTTATTGTGTTATCCTTTTTTCTTGCTTCTTGTAAAGTGCGGTTCTTTGACCCGAAGCCTCCCTTATCATAATAAACATTATTAATAATATCTTGCTTAGATGCCATATAAAATAAGATAGATATTATTTTTCCCGGCGATTACAGTTTAAACAGTAAGATATACAGTTTTCCTTATGATGGGCATAATCGTTGTTTATTCTTTGGGCTGTCATATTGCTATGAATTAGCCCATTGTTTATTTCTATTTCAAAGTCAGTTCCGCATTTATTACATCTTGTTCCAATTCTGTTAAGCAACCATTCAACATCTATATATTTATTTTCATTTATCTCCCTTTGAGACTTCATGTCTTGTAATTTATATTGTTTAATCTTATGTTCTAAATATCTGGCTACTTGTGCTTCATTTAAATCAGTATCATCTACGTCTGCTTTGAAAAACTTGACTTTATTGATATCTCTGCATCTCGTGAGGGCTGTCCAAATCCACTCACGGCTGACCAAATGTGATTTATCCCATTCGTGTATAGTAATGCTTTTATCTAGAGAAGCCCCTTGAGACGAATGACATGTAGCACAATACGCATGTATAAAGTGCTTGTCTAAAGTCGTGGTGTTTGTCATGAATATAGTTTTACTTTTGATATCTTGGATTTCTACTTTCCAATCATCAATACTAATAATTTCATAAGTAATATTTACATTAAACACCTGCCCCATTATCCTTTTTATAAACTCTGCATATCACATGCTCTCCAATTTCATATTTATCTGTCTTTCCTAAATTATTTCTTACGGTCTTGCTTACCCATTTGCACCTAGCATTAGTATAGGCTATGTTATGCTCTCCTTCCATGATGTCGCTTGTAGTTTCAAAATGTTTATTTACTATTTCCTTAATGGGCAGTTTATTTTTCCAAATGTCATTATATATATCATTCAATTTAATTTTATCTTCTTCTGTCTTAAGTCTCTTAGATATCTTAAGATAAATCTTATATTTAAATATTTGATTAAGACAGTTGTTTAAATATGTCTCGTGGTCCTGGGTGTTAGTTAAATCAGCTATAGGTTTCAACTGCTTCCCGTCAGCAGTTCCTATAATTATCTTCTCTGGGTACGTATCCTTAAACTCCCTAACTCTGTTCAAAATATAATTGCCCGCCATACCTAGCTCATCAAACACAATACAATTATAATCAGAATGGTCAAATGTCGGTAGTCTTTCTCCAGCTTCTATTGGAATACTGAAAAACTTGTTTAATGTTACGGCGTCGGCTTCGGTTTCTTGCTTCTGCTTGTTATTAGAACATACGAATAACACATTATAACCTAGATTTTTCATATATTCGCCTATATAACTCTTGCCGCTTCCAGCCAGTTTTGCTTTTATCAACACCGGATTACACGACACAATTTGCTCACAAATGCTTTTGGTGTCGTATTCGTCTTTAACACGAATTTTTACATTATTGTAAGTCGGAATTTCTGATAACTCATTAACCTTAATTTTGTATATATCACTCGGTGGTGATACTTGTTTATTATCTTCAGCTCTCCATCCTCCCCTTTTGGTTGAAAACTTAATCAATGTTTTGGCCTTGTCAATATTTTTCCTATCAATAATGAAGGCATCGGTTTTAACACTATGCACATTGATATTGTTGTTTTTCAATGTTTTATAATCTTTATGCATTTTAAAATTATGTCGTTGCATGAGTAGCTCTTTAATATACCTAAAGCCATTGGTTAAGTCTTGTTTATGTGTCGTTGTCAATGTGTAATATTTGACTTCTGATTCTTTCTCAACGTTTTTGATATCGTATTTTTTACCATCTATAATTTTATAACATTCACGACAATGATTGTGATAATACATATTATTCTTCCAAAATTTATATGTACCGTCATCAGAATTCCGGTACCTATCATCATCATTATCATGAGCCTTAAATTCTAAAACCCATCCCTCGCCTCTTTCCTGTTCTAATTCTTTAATATATTCATCTGTCATCTCTGTCAAAACCTTATCATCATAAAATCCACTAATCTTATTAATTCTTCCTCCATACAGATTTTGATGATACAATGCTTCACTCAATGTATCAAATACTAAACTCTTCTGAGACTTGTTAGTTCCCTTTTCTAACAATCCGATATTTACATTCGAAATCAACTTTTTAACCTTGATGTCTTCACCTAAATTATTTGATATGTTAGTCTTCCATAGGTTCTCAACTATACTTTTATAATCTACTTCATAAATCGAAGAAGGCTTTTTAAAATATAGAATTTCGACTTCGTCAATAAACTCTTCTAAAAACATGCCATATATTAAATTATATTGTTTATTAAAAAATAATGATGTTTGTTTTCCAGTAAACTTAACTAAGAATAAACATAATTCTCCCATGTTATTAAAATCATGTTTACCATACTCATAAGGCATCCAAATGTCAAATTGTTTAAACACTGGAATTTTTACGATTTTAGTTAAATTATGTGTATATGCCTTGTTCTGGTCAATCTCTATGTGTAATTCATTACTATGATAAAAGTAATGAAATTTACCAGCGGGTGCTACTGTCCTGCATCTGTTTAAAATTTTTACATCAATGTCATTATAATAAGATTTATGCAGTGGATTAAATAATGATTTATTGAATTCAAACATCGCCCTTGACATCCTATTATAGGTGTCTTCAGTTTCTACTGTTATACTTGCATTGAAGGCATCAATCAAATTTTGTGTTTTTATCCTGTATGTAATTATTCTTTTCTTAATCTTGAATTGAAACATCAGCTCCGAAATGATACACGCACTAAATTTAATTTTCGGGTCATATCCCGCCTGCTTTGCTTGATAATACATTTTCGCCAAATCATTGTGTGTATATATCATTGTGTATTCGTCCTGTTCGGTGTGTTTTAATATGTCATCCAGCTCTTCAATCATGATGCATTTAATGGGTTCCTCTCTATGATTTAAATAAAAGTCGGTAGAAGCATTAACATTGATATTATACTCTTTCTTTATTCCTAAATTTGATTTCAATTGTTTCAAGTCCTTATTTAATGTATATATATGGTCATTCTTTATTAATGCGTAGAATGTTTTGATATGGTGGTTTCTTTTTGGTGGGTCAAATGTAAAACTCAAATTACCTACAATATCGAAAATTCTGGCGGTGATGGCATACTCTTTAAATACCTTGTTCATGTCTTCTATTGAAGCACCATGGTTTTTGAATTCCTCGTCTGTTTTGTCTATGAGTTTCAAAATACTTTCTCTGGTCATCTTCTTCATGTTCTTGTCTTGTCCGTAAAAATCGTTCAATGTGTTAATCCAACATTCGTTTTCAACATAATGCTTTACCTTAATGGCTTCCTCAAAAGTGCAATATTCTGGGTCGAGTTCTGTTTCCATATATCTATGAAAAATACCAATATTATTTGCGTTTTTTAAGTTCTTCTTTTTAGGGTCATAATCTTTAATATCTCCTTCTACCGTGTCGGCATCATAAATGACTACTGCATCTATATAGTGCTTCATTGTCTTGTAATGCCTAGCGATGTCGTCATCTTGCGCCAGTGTTTTAATAACCTTCTTAAAAAGGTTTTTGTCATACAGTCTAAAAAATCTTTTCTTGACTAATTCCTCTATCCATCTTCCGGTCTTCACTCCCGCATGCTTATCATCAAAATGCATGGGATAATATGTCCCGCCTTCAATGTCTTTAAACGATGCTTTTACCTTATGTGCTCCATATCCACTCATAGTAAAAAAACGAAATCCGATTGTGTAATCTCTGGGTTTTGTTTTGTGCCCTCTTGTTATGTTCTCCTGTTTGTTCTTTTTCATCCTTTCGTTTAGTGGTTCTCTCTCTTCATATGTGTTCATAACCTGGTCGTATTTTTGATTTGCCTTGCTCTTTTCATCCTCTGATTTTGCCTTTATGAAATCATTAACTATCTTCTCCGCTGTTGTGTATTGTGATATTTTCCTGTCGGTGTATAATCCTATAATGTCTCTAACCTTTGCCTTTTGTTGTGTTGATAAATTCCCCTTGTTCCTTTCGAGTTTGCTTTCTAAAGAGTTAATATTTCTTTTTACAGCTTTTGATGTCATAATAATATTTATATTATATATTTTATAGTGTCAATATTTCTTTAAATGCGTTTTTCTTGAAATGTTATTTAATAATAATGTATAGTATATAATTATATTTTATGTAAAACTTATTTAAAGAAATACTGTGTTAATAATATATTAACAGAATGCCCAGATTATCAAAATATCATGATGTTACTGAGGACTTGAACCCGGATGACTACACAATGGAAGAGATACAAAAACAGATGGCTATATACAACCGCTTGTATTATCTTAAGAACCTACAAAAAGAAGGATGGATGGAAAATAAAATTGAACAAAGCAAAAAGGCATATCGTCAGAAAGCCATAAAGGAATACATAGAAAAACAAAATATAGATATTGATGAAATTAAAAACCCTCAAGAACTACTTGACAAGCTCACAAAATGAAATACTTAATAATATTATGTTGTTTAATATTATTAATTATTTAGATTTTTTCTTTTTCAATAATTTAGTTTCCAAATATTCTACGCGATGGATTAGTTTGATAAAGCATCCCAACTAATACAAGCCATTCTGTCATAACACATCGTTAAGTATTCTCCTGAATCATTTACAATATTATATTTAGGATTTGTGTATTGTTGAACATCTTGAGCAATCCATCCTAATTCAGTCTTTTTAGTTTTTTGATTTTTAACAAATGTTTTAATCTTAATGTTTTTTACCATATTTATAGTGTCATCTTCTACATCTTCAATATTATCTTTCAGTCTCTTATCACTACTTAAATTAAATCCATTGAATGATGAAAATTGTGTATCGTCCAATTGTAAATATTTAGTGCCATCAATATAACTATCAATAGTTGTTGATGCTTCTAATCTTAAAACAGCATCACTATTTAAATGTCTCAAATTGATTTTATGAGCAATTCCAAAAGTCATATCACCGTCAATAGTCCAGTCGCCTCGTAATTCGCTATTACTTCCACTATTCAAAATAATTTTATTATCAGCATATGTTGAAGATAATCCAACAACCAAATTAATAGAGTTTGACGTGTTGCTATTCCTGATTATTAAATCATTTGTATCGACATACATTTCAGCATTATCAATTATTAGTTTTGATGTGTTGCCAAATTGAACATTGCCACTCGGTGAATTTTGTAATAATAATGTATTTCCTGATACTGACTGAACCTGATTGACTTCAACTTTCTTACCAGAAACCATTGTTAAATCGCCGTTTGTATATACATCACCTAATACATCAACTGGTTTATTGAATATGGTTTTTGATACAGCGCCGTCGCACATAAAATACTGATTAGAATAATTTGTAATATCGCCAATACTACAAGCAAGAAAATTATTATGCGCCATATATAAGCCTTCTGTAGCATCTGGTGTATATCTTCGTATTGAACCATTGTTATTAAAATTTAAAAATGAACCATTGTTAAGACTTATTGCGTTGTCAGTTCCTACAAACTGAACAGCACTGGTAAATCTCGCTTGTCCGGCACAGTTTAAAACATAACCAGAAACACCAACAGCACCTAAACCAAACCTATCCTTGACCCAGACACGACCAACATTAGCATCTCCTATTTGAGTTTCCCATTGACCTCCTGAACTACTCATCCACATTCTGCCATCTCTATTAATATTAAATTCTCTGTTAAACATTACGAATTGAATGTGTAATCCATTACTTGGCGCCCTATAATTATTACAAAATAAAGTATTACCAGTAACCATTGTAATAGAGTCATGAAATGTAACCGGACCCGATACTGATTGATTGCTTAAATCTAGTTTATCTAATTTTTGTAAATCCGTTGCTAATAAACTATTGATAGTATTTGAATTTTGAGTTATTAATAAATCTTGTGTAGTGTTGTCTGATATGATTGAAGCAAATGTATTGCTGTATGCAGTATTTGTATTGAATAAATTAGTATCGTTTGTATATAATGTTGATACATCTGCTAAAATTGTTGATATTGTGTTTCCGTGTCCTGTTATTAGTGAAGAATTTGAACTTATATTATTGAAGTTTGAAGTGATTGTATTATTGGAATTTCCTACTAAGAATGTATTAGAACTAATAGTATTGAAGTTTGATGTTATTGTAGCGTTTAAATTACTGATTAAAAAAGTATTAGAACTAATATTATTAGCATTTGTGTCAAGTTTAATTGTATTTGCTGATATAGTCGGTAGTATTGAAGTTATGGTTAATCCGTGTGCTGTTATATTATTAAGGTTGCTTGTATTGTAATTGTTGCGTTTTGATTTACTTGTTCGTCAAACATCGTTGTTGAAGTAGCATTTAATTCAGTAATATCAAGAATATTAGCATCTATCTTATTTTTTTGTGCTAATATCAGTGCATCAACTTCTTCAGTAGTATAACCGCTACCCAATGCGCCTGCGGTGTCTGATAATTCTTGCTTTGTAGCATAAACACTGCTTAAGGTTGATGGTTCTGTTGAATTTATTAATACTAATTCACTTGCCATAATTCTGCTTGAGCCATCCAATGATAATGTTGAAAACATAATTATTATATAGTAGGTTATAAAATAAATATATACTATCTTGTTTTTCCTCTTGAACCAAATATACCTTTATTTAATGCATTGTATTTTTCTTGCTTCTGTCTCAAATATTCATTTTGCAATAATTGGTAATGCTGTGCTATATTTTGTAGCGGGTTTGGAGGCGGTTGTGGTTGCATTCTTCTTGGGGGTGGTGTGTTCGCTATTATATTATTTGTTACTGGTTGTTGTGGTGGAACGTATTGCTCTTCTTCTTCGCGATATTCTACCTTTTGGGGTTTTGCTATTGGAACTGCTTTTGGTTTGATTGATTTAATTGGTTTAGATTCTAATGGTCCTTGGCAATTGCGTTCATGACTGTATCTGTAAGATTTTAATGTTAAAGTTTTGGCACATTTTGGACAGGTTATTTTCTTTTCATTGCGTGCTTGAGTTTTTGAGTTGTTTTTCAATGGTTCTATAGGTTTCGCTTCTGTTGGTGCTTCTATTGTTGGTTCTGCCTTTGGTGCTTCTTCTTCAATTGGTGGTAATTCATTTACTGGCTCGTCTGCTTCAATTGTATTTGTAATTTCAGGTTCAACTTCTGACATATATAATATATTATATATTTTGTCTATATGTTTTATATATTTTGTCTATATGGACAAATTGAGAAATATTAATATTAATAATTTGATATAAATATTAATATTTAGGTTGTTTATTCAATTATCTAATTGAAAGAGAATGCTAAAAGAAATGGGTACGCCATGAAAATCAATTAATTCGTTTCTTGAAGTTGTTATTCTAAAGTGTAGTCTCTTAATATTTTTACCGCCTACATCAATAAAATCTGCATATATGGGCGCTGTAAAATCTGTTATAACTCCGCCAAGTTGTTGATTGATTTGAACTTTTTTAATTACTGAACTGCTGAAATTGTTAGGCGCTGAATATTTATAATCGCTTAATTGAGGACAATTTATGTATATATTCTGAAAAGGAACTAAATTAAAATATCCACTTAACCAAGATGTCGCAGGTTCATAGGCAATATAATTACTTAATAAATAATTGATAGCTTTTGGTCTCAAGTTGTCATATTCAAACTGTCCTCTGTTCCATTCGCCATTTACATAAGTTTCTAATTCTTCATCTGTAGGTATTTTGATTTTGTAATTTAGAGGGTCATTTAATTTAAGTTCCATTTTGCGTTCGCTTTGTCCATATACTGTTAAGAATAAGTCAGGTGCAATATCATTAAATGCCGCGTTTAATTCTGATTGTATTTTAAATGATAATTGATTGGCATAATAAATTTCACCGGATACATCAACGGCAGTGCTTCTTAATAAGACATTGGAACTATTATACAACATAATATAGAAGCGTTCGTAAAACCCTTTCTCTGTTGTATAAAACGGAGTGCTGAATGAACACTCTGTCACGAACATTTTTGTTCTTGGTGGAATTTCAAAGTTTTGGTCAAGTTCTATAATAAAATCGCTGGTAGAATTACTTTCTTGCAATCTGTAGGCACTATCGACATAGATTTTTTTATATGTTAATCTGTCACTCATAATATAATATACAATAGAAATTATAATATAATTATTATTGATAATTACTTTGTAATTATTGTTATTAATAGATAATTTAAAAAATATCTATTAATAATATATGATTGGATGACAATTATTATTAGGTGCTATAGAAGGCAGGACGCCGACGCAAATGATGGCAGGTGTAGCAAGTGATAAAGCATATACGGCAGGTAAGGATTTAATAGATGTATTTTTTAATCATAAAAAGACATTGGAAGACAAAATAGGAGGTTTCAATAAACATTTTGATAAGCAGATAATGAAACATAAAACACGCTATGCTGAAGAAATCAATGTTCAAAATAAAAATAAAATCGATGATGTCAAGGGTTTAGACGCAGCCTATTCAAATGTGAATGGAATAACAAGAATAGGCAACACATTATATATTGGCGGAACTGGCGCTAAAACGGGACTAAATCACAAAGTCAATGATGTAATTGCAGATTTGTTTTTTATTCCTACTCATAATGTTCAATTAAGCGAAAGATATAAAGACGCAATGGAACAATTAAGTAAAAATCCAGATGTCGATAGACTCGTTGGACATAGCCTCGGTTCATCCGTTGTTCAAGAAATCAACAACAGACACGGCAACAAATATGCTACTACTGTTTATTCATCACCTTTTGTATCAGGGATTAATCAACAGAAAAACCCGCGACACTTACGATTTAGAAATCGTGGAGATGTAATTGCGGCATTTGATGACGCAGCGATAACTGGAGAAATAGAAAGCAATAATTTATTAGATAAACACAGTTTCAATAATTGGACAGGACAAGGTATGACTGAAATTAATCCTACTACGGCAGTTTCAATCGGGTTTAATCCTAATTCAACACCAGAACAATAAATAAATATAAATATATATATATATATAACTTATATATGAGTATTGATGCTGAGAAATGGGACAATGATGTTGAATATGCTTATGAAAGATTGATAGAGCGAGAGAAAGAGAAAGAATACAAAATATCAAATAGTAAATACGAATGTCATTGTGGCAAAGAAGTATTGAATAAAGATAAGGAAGAGCACGAAAGCAATGATTTAAATCATTTATACTACAGAAAAGGTAATATTGAAGGACTTATAATAGGCATGTATAGTGAAATTATTAATTATGAAAATGATTACTTAAAATTACATCCAGAAAATAACAAAATACATTATACAGATTATAGTAGAGTTGATTATACCGACTTTTTAAAAGAACAAGAAGAAAAGACAATTCCATTAGATGAAGATGATTTAAGTTATTTGTATAAGTATAGAGACGAATTAGAAGATTGTATAAAGCGTATAACTGAACTAACATTATCTCAATAATATTAATAATAATGTTTAGAAATAAAGACAAGCAAAACAAAATTCCATTAGAGAAGAAACTGACAAAAGAACCTACAAAATACGATAAACAATATAAAAATTTAGATTATGATACTTTAAAAGATATAGTTGATACAAAAAGTAATTATCTAATAAATACTATAAAAAATACAACTTCAAATAGTTCTACTACAATGCTTCCACATAAGAAAAATATAAATAATAAAAAAAATAATCTAAGTTTATCATGTTCTAATTTTGATATAGATTTTTATTTTTTTTATTTTTTTTTAAAAAAATCTATATCATCATATATAAGTAATGGATAATATAATTGCAGAAAGTGAAACTACAATGATTAATTCGTTAAATTTTTGACTTCCTGAAACAGCACAATACATCACAGACAGAAGACACGTTAATTATTTTCCATCAGGCAGTAATGTTTATAATCCAAATGCAGGAAACAAAAATATTAGATTTCATATAACAGGTGAAGACAACACATATATTGATTTATCTTCTATTCGTTTATTTGCTAATCTTCAAAACACTGACGGAACACGAAGTCATTTTTTACGACCGTTAGGTAATTTATCATCCTTCTTCAGTCGGTATAGATGCACAGTAGGCGGACAACAGGTTCAGGATATTATTGAATACAATAGGCATTGTGAATTGTATAATTCCTTTAAAAGTCAAGATGCTAGAGATATGGACGATTTAGAAAGTAGCGCTAATCCTCGTTGGGATGATGACTGGCGACACACATATGCTACTGGATTAGCAGAATTTATTGATGCTAATAATGAACGAGGAACTACTGGAACAGCACCAGATGGTGCGTTAGTCGCCGCGGGAGATCATAATAATTGGGGCGATTTAACAGCACGATATACCCGCCATTCAGTTGCAGGAATACCCGGCGCTAATGGTTATATGAGATTAGGACATAAACCGGTATGTGGACTGTTAGAAAGCAATTATTATTTACCTTTACGATATGCTCCGCTTGAACTGGAATTTACAATTGTATCGGATGAGCACGTACCAGTAATTACACCATTTGCTACTCGTGACGCAGCGGGGGATTTAATCAATAACGCATATACTGACAAATACGGCTATTATTTCACAACCGGCGATACTTCAACGCAGTGGGAATTAAATAATGTAATCATTAGAGCTGAGGTAATACAATTAGACAATACGGTCAATAATAACATAGTGAAACATTTGTTAGAGGGTCAAAGTTTGAAATTAGTATTTCCAATGTATCACACTATGACACAATCATTCAACGCGGGAGGAAATGAAATTAATATGAATATTGTTAAATCCGCTTCTAAATTAAATGGTTGTTTCATTACATTGTATCGCCCACCAAGAGCAGGAACTGACCCACAAAATACTGATTATTACAGACAAGACAACTACATTTACAAGCGATGGAATTATTTTTACAATCCGATGATTAATTCTCGTATTTTTGATGGTCCTGATCCAGATGGAGCTGATCGCGCGACATACCAAGGAAAGGGCTTTCAAAATTCAGATTTAAACTTAACGTGGCAATTACAAATTAATAATAAAAAATATCCAGAGTTTGAATGTCAATCAATGGCAGAAACTGCATATTATTTAAGACGAACATTACACTATTTGAACCCTGACCAAGATGCCTTTAGCATTTCATATAAACGCTACAGAAACGACAAATTCGTTATTGGGATTTCGTTCGAGAAAATGGCAGACACTAATTTTACAGGCCAGAATACGAAACAAGGAGGCTTACTCGTTTTTAAACTGAAAGGAAGTAACAGAGCACTGACAACTGATGAGGATGTGCGAGAATTATTTGTGCATATGATTTCGGAGTCTGTTCTGGAATTAAGGGAAAGCGGGAGCATTCTTTACGATTAAAAAGTTGTAAAAAGAGAATTTTATATAAAGAAACATCACGTTAATATTTTATAATTATGGAAAATAAATACTATAATTCTAAAATATATTCAATAAGAAATAATTCCAATGACGAAATCTATATAGGTTCAACATCAAGCGATTTATGTAAGCGAATGGTAAAACATAGAAGCATGGCGAAACAAGAACCGTTAAAATCACCTCTTCATACTTATATGAATGAACACGGTATAAATAATTTTTATATTGAACTAGTTGAAGAATACAAATGTGAAAATATTGAACAGTTAAGAAAAAGAGAAGGTGAAATCATTAGAGAAATTGGTTCTTTAAATCATAGAATAGCAGGGCGAACAAAACAAGAGTATAATAAAGAATATACACAACAGAACAGAGACCGAATAAATCAACAAAGAAACGAAAGGAGAAGAGCAAACCCAGAGAAAACAAGAGAGGAATATAAAAAATACGGAGCATTGTATAGAGAGAGGCACCCAGAAAAAATCAAAGCGTGGCATACTACAAAAGTTGATTGTCAGTGTGGCGGAAAATATACGTTAAGTCATAAAGCAGAACATTTTAGAAGCAATACCCATAAGTCTTATGAACAGCGGATGTCAGAAAATAATAATTAAAATCTATGATAAATATATAATGTATAAATTCCACAAAAGAAATAATAAGAAAAATAAAGGTAAGATATTTTTACAATCCTCACAAATTAAATATAGTCCATTTGATATGAAAGATACAAAATATTTTGAACACCTGCACGAACAAATGAAGTTAAGAAACTCACAAGAAGCATCAGTAGCATTAAGGAAAAAGATTGACGAAGGAAATAAGAGAGCAAACTATGTAAATGAGCTGGATAGGATGATGGGTGAATTATATCGTCCTAACTTGCCACATGCAACAAAAGAACATTTAAATAAATGGTATGAAGATACAAAAAAGTTAATATTTACTTAAGATTTATTATAATAATATTAATAATCTAACTATTATTATAATAAATATGGCAACTACAGCAAGTCTAGAATTAATAAATCCATATGCAAAATTTGGATTGAAACGACGACCTACTTATGAAGAAATTGTAGGTCTAATTGGCGAAAATGATTTAATAACGGGAAAACTACCTAACCGAGATGCTACATTCTTCAAAGCAAGTCCTCAGGGTAGTTTTTTTGATGGAAGCGACCATTTAGAATTATTGAAAGACCAAGAGATGAGAATATTAGACAGACAAATGAGAGAGGCAATGATGAAACAAGAAGCACATAGAAATGGACACACATATGCAGTTCATAGAAGAAACACAGAACCAGCAACAACAACAGATGATATCCAACCGACACAAGCAGAAGAACCAACAATAGCACCTGTGCAAACAGAATTGCAACAACGAGCACAACAAGCAACACAAAGACAGCAAGAAGCACAAGAACAACATAGAAACTTTATTGCACAAGGCGCATCGTCTATTTTCAATCGCTTAATGTTAGGACGCTCAATATCAAGCGACATAACTGACAGCCCAGAATTAATACCAGATGAGGAAATGATGACAGCAAGAGAATCGCAATTAAGTGAAAAAGAAAAATTAATTATATCAAGAATTGATGAACTACACCCAGACATTCAACCGGATTTTAAACAAAAAGCGTTTGAAATATTGTATTCAGTAAGGGACAGACAACCACGAATTTTTGCCAATAATTTGACTGAAATGAGCAAGGTAGTAAATGATTTATATATTATACAACTAATTAAGGCATCGGAATTTGAAGAATTTTCACATCTAGCAAGACTTCATAAGAACGCAAAAGGCGATACAAAGAAACCAATAACAGACCAAATCGCCCAAATGTATGGCGACTTAGTTTATTACAAATATATCGCCAAACCCCAACAAGTAATAGGAGCAACTACCAAAAAGATGGCAAAACCTCCAAGTCGAGCAGCAGGAAGCGGTGAAAGTTAATAATAATATAAGTATATTTAATGATAATATTAACTAAAAATATACTGAAAAGAAAGAAGCAGAAATTCAATGACAAATATGATGACGACAGTTTTACAATACATAACCTAATGAAACCAAACACACCAACAACAATACAGCCACCGAAATTGATGAAAAAGGGCACGCCGAGAGAGTTTATTGACATTGCAACCAACACAGATACGATTGCTACAGAAACCAGAGAGACTCAAGAAAAGTTACACAATGATACAGACCAACCATTAAATATGACATTTGAAGCATTTAAGGTAAAGGAAAGCCAAGACAATATGTTTAAAATAATGCTTAAAAACTTTTGGCGCAACACATACAAAAGAAATGAGCCAACAAGAACACAGGCAACACAAACATTGAAAAACCAACGCGACGCAATGGTGTCAGCCTTTACTAAAATGCTCGACAACAACAAACCGCCAGAACCACCGCCAAAGAAACCACCAGATGAGGATGACAGCGATGAAGAAGAAAAGAAGTTCAAACTGACAAAAATGATAGAAATAATGCTACACAACGGCGCTACAGTAGCAGATATAATATTAAACTTATCACACAGCACAATTGCAACAACAATAAATATTGCAGATTTAGTTAATCAGATAACAGCAGGAAATGCACAAAGTAGCGGTAGCAATTCATCAAATGAAGCTATTAGTGTTCATAGTTCTCCACCTATTACTGTTCATAGTTCTTCATCTGAAAGTCCAACAGAAATACCAGCACCAACTGAAGACGAAGAAGAAGAAGAAAACCAACATTTCAATTTTGAAAAATTAAAATCTAAATAATATTATATATAATGGGTTCAAGTAAATCAAAACCAGTAGAAATTGATGATGAAGAGGCTATTAAAGTAATAAAAGATATAGATGTAAATACGATAAGTGAAATGTCAAGAATTGATATTCTACAAATAAATTCATTGAAAGCAATAATCAATAAATTAGAAAAAGTTAATGAATGTAAAAAGGATAAAATATATTATAAATTACCTGCTCTCAACCTTTGTAGCTATTCATTATTTTGAATTAATAATATTAAAACATAATTAATATTATTAATTGCTTATACAACTTCTTTCACTTTTTGGCGTTGATGTTGAAACAGTGCTATTTGTTTCATCTATTAAATCGTCGCGAAGCTCGCGAGCCTCTGGCGAAGCGTCTTCATCAACAAAATTATTTTGAAATCTTAATAATTCCTCGTCCGTTGCCCTCCTCTTCAATGCCTTATAAAGTTTATGTATCCAAGAATTAGTATGAAAATTATAATTACCTCTACGATACAATCCACCGCATTTACATTGCTTTATAACCATATTATTATATTATATTAAATCAGAATATCTTTATTCATCATTTGTAATTTGAAATGCCTGTTCAAAATTGATATGAAACATGTTGTTAATGTCTTTTGAATTCATATTCACGTAGAAAAAAGAATATGGAGCAAAATTAACGGCTTGATGATACATATCTAATAATTGCTGTTTATCAACAATGGCGCTATTTTCTTCAATAAAACTCATTAGCTCACTGGCATTTTTCAACCTAAAAATATATAATGAACTGGCATTCAAACGAATGATAGGCGCTAAAACATTGTATTTTTGTGTTGAACAAATCACACTTACTGCATCGTGCCTGCCTCTTGTAAATAATCCATGTAATAATTTACTATATCTAACAAATTTAGGGTCGTCTGCGTGGTCATCTATAACGATTAATATTGAATGCAGTTTCTTTATCTTTTTAGATTTCATATAATTAATTATTTTCTTCTGTCTTTCAATTACATTTTCTAAATCACTTGGATTATAATTATCAAAATAAATTTGTTCTTTTTCATCATCTACGTGCAATTCGTCCCTGATATATTTTTTAACTTCTGTAAATGTAGGGTCGTTATGGACGCTGGGTGAAAATATAAATATTCTTGCGAATGAATTTCTATAAACATTCAATATTAAATTTTGAATAAGGACAGTCTTCCCGCCCGTTGAACTCGCGACTATAATACTTCTAAATGGTAATTTTGGCACGTGCTCATATTTAGATTGTTTGAATTCATATTCAGTTATGTTTATTGGTTTTATTATTGGAACATCTGTCATATAGTTGATATTAAAGAAATATAGAAAATTATATTTAAAAATTAACTTGTAATTATTATTAAATGGAACATCATTTTTATGATATGCTGGTGGCGAATATCATAAAATGGAACAGGTTTTCCATTGCTACAATCAATAAGCATTGAAGCTAATTAGTTTGTATCTCTCTCGCGTGTGCAATGAAAACCCCAAGTGCTGTGCCCCACCAATATTCTATTATGCATGAAAATAATAAAATTAAATAATTTAAATAATTATTTTATCTTATTATTATATGACTGTTATCCATTGCAATTGTTGTAAAACTTATGATAGCAAATATTCATTTAAACATCTAAATTCAAAACATCATCAGAAATTTGTAGAATATAGATGGAATAAAGACGATACAATGAAAAAACTTTACAAGAAAAGAAAGACAGAAATGAAAAATAATTTATCTTATTATTTAATATGAAAAGGAGTTATACAGATTATATTAATATAATAGATGAAATGGAGAATATAGAACAAGTACTAATAACTGATAATAGATGTAAAAAATATGTTATTTTATTTTAGAATTAATTAAGTTTTTGATACAATATATTAAAAATATAAATATTAATATAAATGCCAAAAAAGAAAAACAAAAAGAATAAGACAGGTTTAAGTGTTTCATCAACTGATGAAGAAATTGTTAAAGAAACATCAGTTATTGAGGTTGTTTGTCCTACATGCAAAAGAATGTTAGAACTTAAGAATGAATTACAAATAAAAAATAATAAAAGTTGTAAATGTTCATGTATTCCAACAAGTTTCAAAATAAGTAAAAATGATAAGAAAATGAATATTGATAAAACTAAAGACAGTATCAACTTAGAAACTGATGTCCATAGTATAACTTTTAAATTTGGTAGGCAAGCAACACCAACCGATAATAATGAAAACGAAACACAGGAAACTGTTAAACAAATGATGAAAAATTAGTATTTAAAGAGTAGATTCAACATAATTGCACTTTATAAATATATAACTAAATAAATAATTATCTAAATAAATATATAGTAATGTCTGAACATGAAAATTATACTATTAATGATTTAATGAAGAAGATAACATTAATTGGTAAAAATATCAAAAACTTAAATGATATGATTAAATCCATTGATGAAAAACTTAAACCAGTTGAACGCGAACAACAAAGCAACGAAGAGAAGGAGAAAATCGATAAGATATTTCAAGCAAAATCTATAGGTAGACCCAGTGGCGATTACCCTACAAAGCAAAAGAAATACTGCGATATGTTGAATACAGGAAAAATCAAACAACCAAAGCAACAAACATTAGAGTTTTATAAAATTACAAAACATGATGATGGAGTATATGTATTATTTGAATAATTAATATCTAAATAATTCTAATAAATGAATTTATTAGAATTATTTAGCGGAACAAAAAGCGTCGGAACCATAGCAAAGTCGCTTGGATTTAATGTAATATCATTAGACTTGAAAAATGCTGATATCAACACTGATATTTTGGAGTGGGATTACAAACAGTTTGACAGAAACCATTTTGATTTTATTTGGAGTAGTCCCCCATGCACTGAATATAGTGTAGCAAAAACTAGGGGAATTAGGAATATCGAATATGCAAATAGTATTGTCTTAAAAACTATTGAGATTATCAAATATTTCAATCCTAAATATTTTGTAATCGAAAATCCACAAACTGGATTATTAAAACATCAGGAGTTTATGGATGAGTTTGATTTTAAAGATGTTGATTACTGTAAGTATGGATTTAATTACAGAAAACGCACTAGGCTCTGGTGCACATCCATTGGTTTGCCGACCATTGCCCAAGACACAGTAAAAATCTTAGGGCGATTAATCATGGAGGGAATTTCCAAAAAATCGAGGCACGATTATTCAAAAATCGGCTCATGAATTTTAGGGGCTGTGTATTTTCATTCCGAAAATCATGTGTTGATTAATCAAGGGTGGATTAAGCATGTGTTTATTAATCATGGGCTGGTAGCTCATTGCAATGTCGTGTGCAAACATAATCAATATGAATTTTAACGATTACACCCATACTATAATAATAACATTTATACCCTTATATGTTATAGTTATATTTCAATATTTAATTTTATTTCTTGTAAAAAGTATTTAAAGAAATAACAACTATATATATATTATAGTAAATATGGGATGGACTTGAACATCAAGAGAAACTAAGAATTGTGGATGCGTGGAAGAAACACACGTTCATGATGATTTTCCGACAAGTGATACAAGTTTAATATTATGCAAGGAATGTAAAACTAAAGAGGTAGAAGAAGAGAAAAAAAGGGAAGAAGAAAAAAACAACATATACAATAAGTTTATTCAGGCAATAAATAATATAGAAACTAAATTAGTTCCGCGAAAAGAAGTATATCCAATTATGTCTACCTATCGTTTTCGGTTTAAGCGTTCAACATTCTCAGTATTCAACTATCAGTTATTGAATCATATATTTAAATACCAGAAAATCAGGAATCGTTATTACATAAATATTAATGCTGTGCAATTATTTTACGAGCATGAGCTTGATAAATATTATTACTTGAATATAAGATAGATTATAACCATACTATAATAATAACATTTATACCCTTATATGTTATAATTTTTAATGTAAGTATAGCGTTTTATATATTGAAGATAAAATCCTACAAGGGACACGCGAGCGTTAGCGAAGCTCGCAAGCTATGCGACCACGCCCAAACAAATATATGATGAAACTGATGAAACGAAGGAGGGAGTGATGTTGTTGCTGTTCTATTTTTTGTCCGGGAAATGGACAAATCGTTTTTAGACAGTTCGAATATTTTTTTGATGACAAATATTTTTTGCAATATATTTTGCAAAATTTATTTTTTTGAAATGGATGAGGCGAGGAGATTGAGGAAATGACATTTTGGAGGGTAGTTGGTGAAACGAATGAGGCGAGGAGAAAGGAGAAAAGGATGGCGAAAATTTTGGAAAAATGATGATAAAAAACGGATGAGATGGACAGAAAGGAATGTAGAAAAATGATGAAAACAAATAAGGGTAGAAGATGGAAGATGAAAAAAAATGTAGGGTGGGGGGTATGTATGAAGCAATTTATTTGCGGGGCAAGGCCCTCGACTACTACATTGCCCACATTTGCGCGATATTTCCACAATGTTTCCTTACATGTCCCTGTATTTCCTTAACATTCTCTATATTTGCACTATATACAACGTATTTACTATTTCACTACTACATCTTCACTGTATTTCCATGTATATATCCCTATATTTCCACTATAATTCCCTGTATCTCCAAATGTGGCCGCTGTGAATCATGTCTCTTTCCTCTGAAGTCTTCTCATATGCAGCGGCAGGTCTTTGGCACCATGGGCCCGCGTCCGGGCGACAGTTTGCGGCTGTCCTGCGAGATGCTGAGGTGCAGCAGTAGGTGTTGGGTTCATTTGAGGCTCGGTCCCCCTTTTTTTGGAAACCAACAGGGGGTCCCCCTAAAAAGCAGGCACACCCATTTGAGGTTTGGGCAACAAGGAATCCCATTCTGTGGTCCGTTAGATTCCTGTTTGGGGTAGACCATGATCATGGCTCATTTGAGGTTTGGGTAAAACAACCGCCAGGCATCCATGTGGCAGATGCTTTCCGCCATTTGCAGAATGGATAGGGAGTGAGGCTTCTCACGGAACGATGACCATGACCAACAGACTGGGCAGATCAAAATGGAGGGTTGGCTGATCCAAATGAATAATCCCTTGTGGCAAAGGACCCCCTTCGTCACGCAAAGGAAGGAGAAGGGATTGCCGAAAGGGCGTGTCCTTTTTCGAGGGTACCATTTTCGTGTGCTTAACCCACCATTGGGGGTCCCCCAGAAAGGAAACGCCCACAGGCATGCTCCAATCTGACAGGAGCACCATCGGAATCTTCCGCAAGACCAATCCAACGTTGCCGGAGGATGACTTTGAGGCCGCGGCTGCGGCATGCGTCGAAAGAGCGAAATGGACCGAGCAAGGGCAGGTGACAAACCAGTTTTTTCTTTCCTTTACGTTTCCCTTAAAATCATCCCCCCCAAAACGGGTGTGCTTGGAAAAACGGGCCACCCCGTTTTGCTTTTCTCCAAATGGTGGGACACCCCAAAATGGGAGGTGTTCGTTTGGTTTCCCTTCTACACCTTCCTTCGTTTGGTTTGAGAAGATTCTTCCGGAAGACAGTACGAATCAGGGCCGGTTTCCCGTTGCGTAAGGAAATGATCAATTTTCGGGGGAGACCTTGGATTTACTCAAAGGTTGCATTAATGCACTTCTTTTCCCCACTGCGCAAGCACGAGGCACTGAGACACCTTTCGCCATCTCGGCGCATGGACCTGCTCCAGCAGGCCATTCCCCGTGTTCTGATTCGGTTTTGCGCGACCCAAATGCAGGTGGCTCGTCCTTCTTGCATCAAACCCCCTTGTGGTTGGTTTTCAAAGGGGAGAACGGGCAAAACCAACCATGTCAGGTTCGGAAATTGAGGTCCCCTTCTAGTTATGAGTTATGGGAGTGTCTTTTTGTAGGGGATCCTCAAACATGGCTTCGGTTTTCCTTTTTGGATTTCCTTTGGAAACCACCAAGAATGAGTATTCTCACAAAAGGACAACCCAGATAGTGGTTTGGATTGTGGTTTGTGGGATTGAAACTATGGTTGCTGTTGAGGGTAGATGGGAAGCTACCCGCAAAGCTCCAAACCACCAATTAGAGAGAAGCTGACGATCCGTGTTTCGCGACCCGAAAATCAGTTGGGTCCCTCAATTGTCCTTTGACCTCCAGAAGTGTTCAATTTTTTCTGCACCCACCAGTAAACAGCAAGACAAGGGGGACACCAGTGACCCAAGTAAAGTGCATGGTTAGGGGAACCCCCAACAAGGGTTTCCTTAAACCAACCCTAAACAGGGTACCGTGGTACCATCAAACTTTAGAGTCTCCGGCTTACTCCGCTGACATTGACCTCTCCCTTTTCTCCTTCTTCCTCTTTCTCTCATTCCCCACTTTCCCCTTTTTCCCTCGTCCTCTCTCCCTCTCTCTCTCTCCTCCCCATCCTCACTCTCTCTCTCTCTCTACCTCCTCTCTATGCCTCTCTCTCCCTCTCTCTCTCCCTCTCTCTCTCTCTCTGTCTCTCTCTGTCCCTCTCTCTCTCTCTCTGTCTCTCTTTGTCCCTCTCTATCTCTCTCTCTCTCCCTCTCCCTCTCTGTCCCTCTCTCTCGCTCTCCCTTTCTTTCTCTCACTCCTCTCTCTCTCTCTCTCTTTCTCTTTTCTCTCTCTGTCTCTCTCTGTCTCTCTTTGTCTGTCTGTGTCTCTCTTGTCTCTCTCTCTCTCTCTCTCTGTCTGTCTGTGTCTCTCTCTGTCTCTGTCTGTCTCTGTCTGTCTCTCTCTCTCTCTCCCTCTCGGTCTTTCTCTGTCCCTTTCCCTCTCTCTCTCTCTCTCTCTCCCCCTCCTCTCTCTCCCTCCCTCTCTCTCTCTCTCTCTCTCTCTCTCTGTTTCTCTCTCTGTCTCTCTCTCTCTCTCTCTCTCTCTCTGCGTCTCTCTCTCTCTCTCTCTCTGTCTCTCTCTCTCTCTCTGTCTTTCTCTCTGTCTCTCTCTCTCTGTCTCTCTCTCTCTCTCTGTCTCTGTCTCTCTCTCTCTCTCTCTTTGTCGCTCTCTCTCTCTCTCTCTTCCCCTCTCTCTCTCTCTCTGTTTTTCTCTCTGTCTCTTGCTCTCTCTCTCTCTCTGTCTCTGTCTCTCTGTGTCTCTGTCTCTCTGTCTCTCTGTCTCTCTGTCTCTCTCTCTCTCTCTCTCTGTCTCTCTCTCTCTTTATTTCCTTTTCTTTCTCTCGCCCTCTCTCTCTCTCTCTGTATCTCTCTCTCTCTCTCAGTTTGTACTGCAGCGTCATGTCCCCCCTGAATTTCCTCGATTTCTGTGCACTGCGCCGTCAAGACCCCTGAATTGTCTTCTTACTACTGGCTTTCCCTTTCTTGATTTCCCCGTCATGTCCTTTTCATGTCCCGTCATTTTCTCGGTATGTCCGCTTCATTTTCCATGTATGTCCTTTCATTGCCAGTCATTTCTCTACATCTCCCTTCGTGTCCTCTGATTTCCTCGTCCTTTGGTTCCCCCTTCACTCCCGCTGCATTTCTCACTCCTTTCCCCTTAATTCTCTTTTAATTTCCATTCGTTTCCCTGTCATGCCCCCTTGCTTTGCTGTCATTTCCCTTTATTTCCCGTTCATGCCCCTTCATTCATTTTCCCTGCACTTCCCTTGCATTTCTCCTTCGTTTCCGAGCATTTTTCAACAACACAGAGTTTTTCAAGGTTTTCGGCAAAAGGAGGCGGAAAACCCGAGCCAGCAAAGAGGATTCGAGCCCGGGATCCCTGTTTAGTGGTGCCGCGTAGTACGTGGGGGCCAGGGGGGGCGGCTGTCCTCTGCCCTCTCTTAGGTGCCCGTCGGCGGACATACACCTACTGCTTTGAACCCCGGGTCCCCCACACGGGTCAATTCAATGAACGCTTGTCATACACCGTTTTCTCGTTTTTTCCTCGGCTGCCACTTTCGCATCTTTTGTTGGACCCTTTTGTTGACTGCCAGTTCTGAGCCGTTTTTTTGGCAATAGGGGCAGAGGACAGCCCCAATGGGTGCACCGCCATGGGTTTTGGGACCCCTCCAGTGCGAGGTGTCGATCGTGACTCACTTGACCTCTCTTGAAAACGAATGGATCCCAGTTTTATTTGGATGGTTTTCCCCGAAACCATCAAAAAAGGGTCACTCCTCCAGGAAAGACGCACCCATGGGGCTCGCCATCGAAATCTCCTTCAGGCTTCCAGGGCCCCGGAAATTTGCTGACTCCGCAAAAAACACGACGCGCCCCTTTCCCCGTGGCGTTTTTCAGCCGTCCGCTCCGTGGCGATCGAAGGCGCTGGGGAAAAACGCCGCGGCCTCGGAGCTGACCATGGAGAAGGCCGGCGAGGTGCTGTCCCTCACCGTGGAGGCGGGCTGGTGATGAGGCGTCGAGACGTTCCGGAAAAGGGTGGGGCAAACTTGTGTCTTCCTATGTTCACGAAAAGAACAGCACTCTCCAAGGGTAATGTCCAGACATTATGATTCGGTATGATTCATGATGTCCGTTGAAAACGATGGGCCATGCCTTAACTTTCGGATGATTGGGCAAGTTGAACCTGGGAGGTGGAGTGTGTGTTTTTTGCTGGGTACTGTTTGGTTTGGGACGGTTCAGGGAAACCCAAAGCCGAAGGCATTTGGGGGTGCGATCCCTTCAAACCTCCAGGTGGTGGTGGAGCTGCTGTCGCAGTTTACCAAGTCGAATGCGGCCGGGAGCCCATGAACGATCCGAATTTTGCCGGTGCCGGAGGGGCCGATGGCGGGTGGAATCGCACTAAGCGACGTGAACGGGGTCCCAAAAGACGAGTTGTCATCATTTGGGGCACCGTAGGCACTAACTGACCGGTCGTTTGCACCATGAGAGGTTGATTTCGTGGCTGCGCCACAGGAATTGGGGCTCCTTTTGAGGGGATCGCGAGCAGTACAAGTGAAACATGACACTTTTAAACCATTGGGCGAACAATTCAGTTTATGAGCGCAACATCATTCTTACGAGCGCAAGATGATGCTTCTGCAATTGCAAATGACACGGTTGTCGTTTGTTGAAACTGCGAAACAACTCGTCTGTGTAAATCCCTCTTATTTGTTTGGACTTCAGCTGTGTGTTCCCTTGAACGACGAACGTAATCAATCTCTTACTTCAGTTGGGGTTCCCTTGAATGAGGCGCATAACCATTCTTGCGCCATGGGGTGCTTTCAACTGCGGGTTACCTTGAACGATAAACGGAATCATTTGTGGGCCACAGGGTGTACTTCTATGGGGTGTACTTCAATTGTTGGTTCCCTTGAATTGAAGGAAGAATCCAATCATTTTGGGCCAGATGGTGCTTTTTCCTTCAATTGAGGGTTCCCTTGAACAAGGAACGTAATTATTTTGGTGTGTACTTTCAGTTGAGTCTTCAGGGTATCAAGAGCCAAACAAGTGCATGTCCGACCACAATCGCTTAAGATCTCGGTACGAGTGGACCCGTGGTTCTACTACCTGGTTTTATGGTGGTCATAGCAATGTGAATATGAGCCATGATTCTGCCTATTTGATGGCGGGCTCGCCCGGGAGAACAGGCTCACTCACCATGAAGATGCGGATCCCTTCTTTCAGGTTTTGCAGATTGCACTTCGGAAGATGGGGCTAGGTTTTGCTGATCATGCAGTTCGAGTACGGCACGAGCCTTTTCCCTGACAAGCTCTCCGATCAGGATATTTTCTGGCAGGCAGGTGAGAGGGCTGCATTTGCATGGATCTAGGGATTAAGCGTGCGATTTGCGCGTCGCACCGGCAACCAGTGGATATTTGCTTTTTTCTTATTTTTCTCCCTTTCTTTTCTTCTTCTTCTTCTTCTTTCCCTATATATATAATAGTACTTTTTTTTTAAACATATTTAATTTTGTTGCTTTTTTGAGAGGGTAAAAGGAAACAAATGGCAACACCGAAGCCATCCTAGAAGCTCGCAAATTCTGGCGCATGCCCATTGGATAGACCGTGAACACCGTCTACAACAGTTTCATCAAGACGCAGCCGCCGGATGGGAAGCCACGTGTGGCTGAGCGGCAGGCAGAGAGACTGGGTGTGACGCGGAGGTGCCTTTTGAGGCGAAGGGTCGCTTTGTTCACCTTCGTTGAAAGAGAAAGCAAAGGAAAACCACCAAGAGGGACAGACAGAGCGACTTGTTTCACCATGGTTTAAAGGGAGACCAAAAGGAACACCACCATTTTCAGGATCTCGCTTGGTTGCGACATACCCACTGCGGCAGACACCTCATGCAGATCGAGTGTATGCTGAGGTCATGATGCTGATATGCAGACATGCTCGAGACGATCATCCAGCCGCGTCTTGCTCAGTCTCGTGGAGTGTGAGAGGCCTATGGCTTTTCTTTGTAGATGGCCAAAAGGGTTTCATGTGTTCCATTCCAACTGGTTCCTGGTATGGAGTTTGTCCATCCACAGAAGGGGGGTCGCCCGCGTCGCGTCTCAAGATTCGATGCAATTCGATGAGGTCAAAGCTGCCGAGAAGTCGAACACGAAAGTATCTCTGAAGGGTTTGGAGGATCAGGCGGGAGATGCTAACGTTGACCTTGGAATCTCTGATGGCTTGGGATCGCAGGGCATCGCCGAGTACATGAGCAGCTGTGAACTTAGCCAAGATTCGGTCAAGGCTCTCTGTCTACTCCCGAAAGCTCCAAATACGCGTGTTTTGAGCTGGTGTATTTTGAAGAACCAAGTTTTTCCGTGGTAAACAAGCATGACAAAAAGCCCGTGTTCCGTGGGGAGATTTGGACATGGGGGACACTGCGATTCCCACAAGAGCTAGTTTCTCACGGCCTCCAGAGACATGTTTGCAACTTTCATGGCTCTGCTACCCGATGACTTCTGCTTTGGCCTGAGGCTACTTGAATTTGCCGGACGCAGATTCCAACCTTATCCCTACCCCGCTGAGACTCTTCGTCTCAGAGGCTGGGTCCCATCCAACAGCTCCGTCGTGAGAGTTGCATTGCATCGGCCGAGGTCACCTTGGGGAATCCACTTTATATCCGCGAGACCATTGATCAATTGCGAGAGCACCACATCCAGGCCGGGACAGTTGCGACTTCGTGAAGGTTCCTTTCAAAGGTGTCCGTCATTTCTGGTGAGTGAAATATTATCATTTACCCAGATATTGTGTCTTTCTTTGAGGGTGCAGGTCCTTTTGGGTGTTGTTGACGGGAAACTAGAGGGTCTTGGGCGTTCCCAGATGTTGAGACAAACCTCAAGGTCACCCTGCACTGTACAGGTCAACGAAGGCGCTGGAGGGCAGGTGAAAAACGTGGAGTGCAAGGACTGGGTGAGCTGTGGCTTCTCAAAGGCCTTTCGTGTGGGTTTTGGTGCTGGATTCGTTCTGTCTGTTGATGGACTGTGAAGAGGAGAGGTTTCCCGGGTTTCTCATGGTTTCTGCGTTTGCGTGTGTGCTTTGGGCCCCCCCCCCAAAAAAAAGAGAGGGTGGTTTCCCTCCTGGTTCCATTTAAACTCCCTTTAGAAGGGTACCCTCCTGCATCTGATCCTGCGGGGATGTGTCAAAAAGATGAGACCCCCAGAAACTTTGGTCTCGAAAATGGTGACTTTCCTTTTGGTCTCCCTTTAAACCAAGGTCAACAGAGTCCCCTAAAACGACGGTTGGGCTTCCTTTCGGTTTTGTACCCATTTGCTTTTTGAGAAAATGGATCCGTAGCAGTGGCAAGGACATTGACAAAGTCAACGTCTCGCAATGGGGCCACACGGCCATGATCGGCAACACGGTCTGCGCGCTGGAAGCCTTGGACCCCTTGGAGGTGCCAAAATCGACGAATCAGCGAATCGGCGAGACGCGGATGCCCACCTCCTACTCCAAATACCCGCTTGTTTGTGGTATTTTTTGCAAAACCTGGTTTTCCAGGGTGGATACCTCCTTTCTAGTGAAGCAAGTGGGTATTGGGTGTAGGAGGCAGGATTTGGTTTCCCAAGCGGGGGAATATCAACCCCTCGGTAGCTGTGTCCTAGTCAGAAAATGCAGAACATGGAATGGGTGCGACTGTTGGGAGTTCTTTGTTTGGTGAAGGACACCAAAAGGACACACTCAAATGAGGCGTGCTGCTCCCATAGAGCAAAAGGCAGAATTTTCGAACAGGAACAAGGCTTACAGGGTTTACAAGGCTTGGTTTGGTTTGTAGATCAATGGCTGTGAAATGGGCCCAACATAGAAAAAGGTCACACACACACACACACAAGCACTGCTGGTTGAGGCTTGGTTTGTGGACGGAAGCTTTCGGAATAGGTTGGAGTTGAGTCGATTTTGCATCTTCGCGAAATCGGACATCGCCTGCGGTTCAGCCGATGGGTCATGAACCACAACAATTGGGTGTGCCTTTTATTGAGTTGGTCCCCGTTTTGTGTGGTTTTAAAGGGGAATCCGCCATTTTGGGGGTCCGAAATCTAAGAAAGTCAGCCGTGAGGCTGCGGTGCTGAAGATGAGCACCTGCTTCATGGGCCCCTTTACCTTGGGGGACCTGGCCGCCAGCACTTCTTCCAGGCGCGGGCATGCGGGTTGTTCCGATTCAGAGCCGGGATTCGAAGCACGGAAAATAGGCCACCCCGAAGCTTGGGCCCTCAGAAAGGCCCGTTTTGAGGTGGAGGTTCGACTGATGCTTGGGGCAAAAGGTAAGTTTTGTGATGTCGCAATCGGGGATTTGAGCCGGTCGACCCCAGATGGGTGGCTTTCCTTTTCGGTTTCCTTCAAAATCGGGCACCGGCCTCAAAAAAACCTGCTCGCTTCTCGCTTCTCGCCTGACTCGGCTGACGCGCAACTCGTAGGTGGGCGGAGTCCACGCATTTCGATTTCCTGCGCCTCTTCCAGGCTCGTGGGACCGTTCAGAATTTGTCGTCTAAATTGGGTCTCTTGCTTGCCCTTCTTTTCATGGGGGTTGAATCCTTGGGAATTGATTGGTCTCCCTAAACAGTCTCCTTTTGGTTTCCCTTTAGGCGCCAATAATGTCCATTTCGAGAAACTCTGTTGACATTGAGTTAGCAGACTCATCTCATCTACCTTGGTAATTAAAAGATCGAACCCGTTCAACAGGTTCTACTTCACCCTTTAAAGACAGTGTTTGCAGTATCCTACCCGTTTGGAAATCATGGCTCACTATTTTCCATGCCACGAGGCCATTCGAAAGCTAGAGCACTACGAAATGCTGTCGTCCGTCGACCCGCCCAGCGAAGGGAGGCACGCTGCACAGCCGCGTGCTTGCCACACAGGAATCCTTACCCCCGAAAGCTCCAAATACCAGTCTTTTTCTGGCATTAAAGCAAACAACAACCTGGTAAATACCTCTTTTTGTTGTCAAGAAAATGACGGGTCTTTGGAGTAGGGGGTATATGAGTTCCACTTATGGCGGTTTCAAACATCACCTTTTGGTTGCCATTGTTGAGCGAGTTTCTTTGTGGGATGATTTTGATACGTTGGACATAGCGGAGCTGATTGCAATCCGCCGCCGGGCTTCGCTCCGTGGCTTTGCAGCGGCCGCTTCCATGAAGAAAGGATGTCATGGAACGCATGGAAGGCTCAAGCCATTCTCGAAATGAAGGTCCAGTATCATCCAAGAAACACTTTGTGTCACGCAAGAAAATCGCGGACTGACTGAGCAAGCCTATGCCTGCGCTGCGCCCGTGCGCTATGTGCAGAGCGTGAGGTGCCCAAGGCAAGGTGGCCTTGTCGTGGCGTGACGTGTTACCGTCTGGATGGCACGTGGCATTTGGTTTCCCTTCAGCACTTTGGAGCAGGGTTAACCCCCGGTCGATTGACGTGAGGCACCAATCCTGCAGGTTTCCCCTGAAAAGTGGTTGGTTTCCCGTTGACTTGGCTGCGGCGTTCAGATCATGAACTTCGTTCGGGCTGAAACCATCGTGCAGGAGATCACTGCCGCGACCCAAGGATGAGAATTCGAGTCGAGCAGATGGGCAGGGCTCGTAGTAGGAATCGGACCCTCAGAATGGGTGTACGTGTGTACGGTGTGTGTCTTTTTTCCCAACAGCTGAAAGCTGTGGGCTCTCAGCCCAGATAGGCTCCGGGGTGTCTGGGGCGGCCCTGAGGTAAGGTTCCACGAAGGTTCCACCAGGGTTCCACCAGGGTTCCACGAGTGTTCCACGAGTGTTCCACGAGGTTCTGCGAGGGCTGCGGTGGTTCCACAGCGTTCCACCCGCATTCTGCAAGGGTTCTGCAAGGGTTTTACAAGGGTTCCACGGTTTCACGAGGGCTATGGGGTGGGTGGTCTTGAGGCAAGGTTCCACAAGAGTCCCAACAACGCTGCAAAACCGGCCCGGTGGATTGGTAGCTTGTGCGCTATGATTGGTGGCTTGTGGTTTGCTCTGCGAGCACCGATTGCACCGTCGAAGCGGCATGCTAAGCAAAACCGGGGGTGCGCTATGATTGGTGGCTTGGATCGGTCGTTTGCTTCCCGGGCTGCGGTCGGGCCCGAGCACAAAAAGAGCACCACATGCTGTTGGGATATCACCTCAGCTTCTTGAAGCCAAGAGGGCATTTGCAATTTGTGTGGTCTCCATCAAGCCAACCAAAAAAGAGTACTCATCCTCAGCAAAAACACGAAGCCCGATGTCATCTGAGCGAAACCAATTCGGGTAGAAGGTTAGGAAGCGGTCCCAGCTGGGTGCGGATATTAAGAAGCCTCGTTTGCTTTCTTCACCCTGGGTTTTGGGCAAATTGTTTGAGGTTTTGGTTGTGGTGTTCTCTTGGGAGGATCATTGCAAGGTTTTTATTGGCTTGAGGATGATGGCAAAGTTCGAGACATCATCACGCAAGTGAGGAAGTCGGAGGCCCGGCGGTGCCCCGGATGACTATTTTTTTGGATGGGTTGGTTTGGGGATTTGAACCCCTGGTTCTTGTAGAGGGCAAGTGGGAAATCATCCCCCAAGCTACAAATCAATCAAAGCCACCAACTGGGGGGAAACTAATAACTGGTGCTTCGGATTGGTGGTTTGGAGAAGGTACCCTCTACTGTAGCGTCCAACCAGCAAACCAAAACACCAATTAGGAGTAATTTGCTTTTACATATGGTGGTTTCCCACGCAACCGCTTCCGAGGAGACCTACTTGATGGAAACCACCATCTGCACCTGGTTGCTTTTTTTGTGAACAGTCACGCGCGCAGGCGGAACAAGATGCCGAGCGCCAAGAGGCAATACTTCGAAGTTTGCGTTGGTCTTAGAGCTCGCTTTGAGGCAGGTGCCCGTGAGGGTCGTTTCAAAGGAACGCAATGACAGGTGCGTGTCATTCTACCCATTGGCTGGACGCCCTTTAGTATGGCTCGTTGAAAGAGGGATTCGGACCCCCAAAATGATTGGGTTCCTTATGGCTTTCCTTTAAACCAATTTCAAAAGGGTATCCTCAAAAAAGCAAGCCCATTCAGAGTCCCCTGAAATTGCCATGATCCTACGGATCGCGATTCAACGAAAGGCCAACAACCTGAGGCCAGAGTTCAAGCGTGACGGGCATTCCGCAGCTGACGCGAAAGCTGACGCGAAAGCCGCCGAAGCCGCCAATGAACAGCAGGAGAAGGAGAATTGGCTGAAACGCCCAAAAGGGGTTGTTTTATTTGAGGATACCCGTTTGAGGGAAACCACCCAAGAAAGGGTACCAACTAAGAAAAATAACTCCTTGTCAGCCTATGGGTGTCGATCTCTCTGATTCGGGGATGCGTGTACAATGACGGAAATCGACGTTTAGGTCGATTTGAGCTGATGCCAAGCATCGGGGATGCTGGAGATGCACTCGCACTTTTTTTTTGAGGTCTGATTCTGGCAGTTTTATGGTCGCGAGCGCCCGTCGCGGATGATGCAGCGGTAGCTGGAGATGCGGAGATGCTGGCTGGGGATGCCGGAAATGTTGGCGGGTGATCCCAGGGATGTTGGCCCCAGACCCCAACTCCACCCCACCACCCCACCACTCCAACCCACGCGCGGAGCAAAAAGACCTGCGCGTCTGTCTTCCCTTGTACCCCTCCGCTTTCCTGTTTTTCCGTACTGGTTTGCAGATTGGAATTTGCCCGTGGGATGCTCAGACGCTTCCAAATGGAATATGGCTTGCGCTAATCTCAATGGAGCTAGCTGGCAGCATTGTTTTTCACGCCTGGCGTTTCGAAGGATGAGGCAAAAGAGTACAACGTTCACACCATCGACGAGGCCGAGTCGCATGCGTGTTGTTTTTGTCGTGTTGTTTTTGTCAGTTTGCTTTGATCAGGCGGAGTTTGAGCATTATCAGAAGATTGAAGATGCAGAGCGCGAGAAGAAGCGCAAGCTCAAGTCTCAGGACTGAAACAGGCTCGTTTCTCCGCCTTAAAACCGGCAGCGTCAACCGTGGCACATTCTCTGCAGCACTGGAAATGGGGGTCCTGGTTTATGCTTGATGCGTCAGGACGCCGAAGCTGTGGCCATGTTTGAAACCGAGCGAAAGCGACTGCGGGAGGACGTGATGAGACCCGCCCGGATTCTACGAGCCACGGTCAAAGATAGGGAATGTTTCCACAAGGTTTGTGGGAAACATCGTGAGTCCCAGGTTTTTATTCTAAACATGAGTTCCCTCATGCCTCTCCCATTTTTTCACCATAGACTGCTGGTATGTCTTCCCCGAACCTCCTGCCAGGATGAGGAAGAAAAGAAGCCAGATCTCATATCCATCATGAGGCCGCTTGTTGCAGAGAATCCTCCGGTGGATGCCCAAGATATTGAACACAAAAACCACGAGCCCTGGTAAACTACGGCAAATGAGAGAGTTTCTTGGTTCCCATACTTGCAATATTGAGGGCATCCACCGCAACTATGGCCGCTTTTTGCAGTGTAGCAAGTGTGGATGGACAAAAAACATGGCAGGCACCAGTTTGGATGAAGCCCTATAAATAACATACGTTTGAAATTATGGGATAAGCCACCAGGCCAACTGGTGCCGATCGGCACGGAATTTGTCCATCCACATGGCTGCCTTTCTCCAGTCTGAGAATCCTGCGAGGGGTTTCGATCTTGGAAGGCAGCAGAACCTGGAAAAGTCGGAGAAGAGAAACAAGGCGACGTGACAAATGCAGGTCGGACAGACCTCACGTCAGCCTCAAGCTAGAGCAAAATGTCTATGAATCTATGAAGGATACGTTTGGGCCAGTTCAGGGGGAAACAATCATTTACCAGCCCTTGAAGGAACCCTGCCCCAGTCTTACCTGGTGTTGCCCTATTACCGTCGCTCAGGCAGCCCCGACCCCGCATGAACGCTTGAAGGGCAAGATCAAGGTGAAGGCTGGGTATTCGTCAAAAAAGGGATTTGGAGCCCCAAAAGCTGTGACTTTCACTTCCCTTTTGGTTTCCCTGACTGAGCTGGAAAGGGTACGGAGCTTCTAAAGGCCACACCCAGTCGACGTCAGACTTCCCGATCCAAAGCAGGGTTCGAATCGGGAAATGCAGCTGGGGAACCCGAGCTCAACGGGTTCCTTTTTATTATTATTTAAGAACAGGGAACCACTTGAAAAAAGTGGTTGGTGGACATGAACCCCCCACCGAATTCTGATGTCCACCATGTGGTCCGTAGTTAAACTTGACCCCGCTGGCATCCGACTTCGGAACCTTGTGATGGACCCCGGCGTCCAATCCCTTGTCGTTTGGCGCCCTTCGAAATTTGGAAGCACCCCAACTATTAAAGCCGGGGCTCAAAAGGAAAAGAGGAAAGCTGATCCCCAATTTGGGGGGTACCCTACGCCGAAATGGATCCATCCGAGGCCCATGGAGAGGCTGCAAAGCCAGAGCCGAAGCCGATGAGTGCCCTGGCAGGCGGGATGGAGCTTCACGATCGCGGTCCAAAGGTTTCTGGGTGGCTCGTCTTTTGTGGAGTTGGTGCCTGTTCTTTTTTTGTAGTTTTAAAGGGGAATGAAGGGGACAACCACGTTTTTTGTGTGTGCCCAAATCCTATTAAAAGAAGACGCGCTCAAATCTGGGTCCCAAGTGGCAAGCAATGCATTTGAGGGACCCGTTCTCAAAAATGTTTTGGAGGCTTCCCTTTAAACCACCATGGTTTCCGATTTTGAGGATGTCACGAGAATGGAATTGGGTGCGGGGATAGGTTCTGGAAGTTGTGACCCGCCTCCCCCCGACACGTTGGACATGTGACAGACTTGTTTGCCAGGCTACGGCTCAGACTCGGGGAGCGAGTGACACGAGCGAATAAAAGGGATGCTGTGCGCTGCAATCTGCATCAGTGGACAGGGCTTTCAGTATTCCCCCTTTTTGGTGAGTTTGAAGCCATTCGGTTGCGGTGAGAGAGCTGTTTGAGCCTTGAGTATCGTGCAGGGGACAAGCATCATCAAGTTCCAGGAGACCAGAATGCAACCAAACACATGGTGCAGACTGCAATTCATGATCATTGGTTTTGAAGGGACACCACCCATTTTTTGGGAGGTCCGACTCCCTAGTTTGACGAGTTATGCCCGGATATGGGGGCGCACCCACCAAATGGCGGTTTTCCTCCTTTAAAACCACCAAAAAGGTACCCTCAAAACCACGCATATTTCTACGCATATGCATATATATACATATATATATATACACCTATTGTGTGTTCCATCCATCCAAACTGACGTTTGGCTCGTTCGACAAGTCGAGCTGAGCGGGGCGAACGACGTTAGGAAGCTCCAGCACTTCCAGACGCAGAACGTGCTCATCAAGTCTGTGGGAGGTGCCATGCTTTTGGAGGCCAGGCGTCGAACGACTGAAGTTTTTAGTCATACTGACTGATGCCCACCCCTCGATGCATCAACCACCCCTTTGTTTTTTCATACAATCTTTTGTAGTAATTGCCTCCTGCTTTAGTCACGGGTTTTCGGGAGGCAGCAAAAGCAGCCCTACCCTCCTCAGCGTGAAATACGCAGCATTGTGTGTAGTTTGGATGTTGTGAAAACGCGTTATTTTCCCTCAATAGTAAACCTACTTTTTGAAGTCAGGGGTTGACATCATAGCCAGCCTGGAAAGAGTGGGTGTTTGACGTTGGGGGTGTGTACTAGCTGGTTAGTCGCGTAGGGTTCGCAACCCGCGTGCTTTTGGCTCGGCCAACAGGCAACAACCATCCACAACCGCCTGTCAGGTGCAATGTCCAATAGCAGGATTGGGAAATGGGTCGTTTTTGGTACCCATCTTTTGGCTTGGTTTAAAGGGAAAGAAAAAGGACAACCAAGACTCTTGGATTCCCCTATTTTGAGACAAAGCAAAATTATATAAGTCTTACTTCAATGTAGCAAACATGAGCATCGCCATGGATCATGCTGATGTGAGTCGCGGACAACGATTGTAGTAGAAGACATGGTAGCAGAAGTACTTGTCGTGGCAATAGTGGAAGTGGTAGTGGTAGCGGTAGTGGGAGTGGGAGTGGTAGTTCTAGTAGTAGCAGTAGTCCTATTGGTATTGGTAGTGGTAGTTCTAGCAGTAGTAGTAGTAGCAGCAGCAGCAGCAGCAGCAGCCGCACCAGTAGCAGTGGCAGTAGCATTAGCAGTACCACAGGCAGTAGCAGTAGCAGTGGTAGTGGTAGTGGCAGTAGCAGTAGGTAGCAGTAGCACTAGCAGCAGCACTAGCAGCACTAGCAGAAGCAGCAGCAGCTTCAGCAGCAGCAGCAGCAGGAGGAGTAGTAGTCGTCGTCGTTGTCGTCGTCGTCCTCGTCGTCGTACTACACTAGTTGTAGTTTAGTTGTAGTAGTGGTACTAGCAGTAGTGTTGGTGTTGGTGGTGGTGGTTGAGACTGGGCAAGACAGGTAAACAGAAGAAACAAGTTTTGTCGGAGATGCCGTGTGCCGGTGGAATGGGTTCTAATTGCGCCATCTTTCCGTTGCCTGGGTGATGGGCTGTTGCTTCTAAGTTTTTCGTTGTGCATGGCCAAATGTCGGCCAACTTGAGAGCCTTTGACATGCCAGGCCCAGAAGAAATCGGTCAAGCGTCAGGCAGGATCGAGCCAGGCTTTGTTTTTGCAAGACCTTTGCTTATGCCCAGGCGCTCATTGATCGGGCCCTCTACCGCGACTTGCCGACCCGCATGAAGGATCTAGCGGAGAAGCGGGCGAAGCCCCACATACCATGGTTCGCGGCTCACTTGTGCGTGAGAGCAACAGCAAAATATGCGAAGCGAAGGTTTGTAAGGGACAGTCCCCATCCACCATAAAGTACGGCCGCCCTTTGTTTGGGCTAGGGTATGATTGACTCATATATGAGGGTGTGTCAAGCTTTGGGCTGGGAACCGATTTGTGGAGCTTCCATGTGCCCAGGTATTATGAGCAAGCCTTCCGAAGAATGCAAACATAGGCTGATGCAAGGTCAGGACCTTGGAATTCATTTGCAGCGATTCTCTCAGTCCGAATTGCGTGCTTCAGTTTTGCTTGCTGGCTGTGCGCTGGCACCGAGAGGTGCACACACGACACTTTGGCTGGTGGCTCCCATTCTGCCACCTTGAACATGACACATTCTTGTTGCAATTCCCAGCCGCCACGATCTCCAACTGCGAAAATAGGCGGACCGCAAAAACGGATGTCAGTTTTCCTTCTGGTTTTTCTTTAAACCCAAACAAATCTTTGAACGGGATACCCTCACAAAATCACACCCAAACGGTGCGCCGCTTCTGGGGCACGATTCCCCCGCCCGCATTGCGGGTATGCTGCACGGGCATCAAGACTCGCTTTTCAATTGGACATTTGATGTGCAGGCGACATTTGAGTTTCAGCCAAGAGTTTTGTGCAGGCGACAGTTTCACGGTGTCTCCAAAACAGGCCGGGGCAGAGTCGGAGACACTGAATTCCAATGAGCTTGGAGCGTAGCTTTGATTGAACTGATTGTCAGGAGACAAAAATTGGCTGCCACAGGCCGGCAATTGTGTGATGCTCAGCCTTCTGATATGCCGCTTTCAATGTTGTAGGCGAGTATGTCCGTCGCAAGCTGCAAGAATTGCGAATTTGAGGTGCATTGTCAGGAGTGCGGCACCCGGACAAGAAGGATGCAATGAGCATGAATTTTCTGCACTCTCAAAGAGACAGAGCAGAAATTATGTATCTTGGGCCTGAGCCGAAAAACCATCACCCGTCTAAGATTCAGATTTCGATTGCAGCACCGATTCAGTTGGCTCAGCTTTCCCAACCATCTCGGCGTTTCATGGAAAGCTATGTACAGCTACGTGGAAAAGGACATGATGATGGGCGTATGTGCTTGGCTCTATTGTGGATGTGTGTTTGACGGAGTACCCTCGGACATAGATTCCCACAGAACTCTGTCCACCATTGTGGGCCCTTAGAATTCAGACTCATGCGGGCCTCAGAGGGTCTGCCCAGTGCCCGTGCGATGCCAGGCGAATTTTCCAGGGCAACCAGGAGAGGGTTGTGCAGGCGCCTTCACCGCAGGACAAACATGGGTTTTGTTTTTGGATGCCCGTTTCCACCCTGTTGTAGCAAGGGAAACTAAAAGGGAAACCAACATATGTTTTCCCTTTTTTGGTTTTGACACATGCCCAGTTTTCAAATGTTTCTCAAAGCCACGATCCTTGCAGGTCCGCAAGAAGTGAGAGAGCCAGATGGAGGTTCACTCCTTGCCACGGTGGCCAGAGGCACTGCACATACTCGGTCAGATTGGGTTCCCTTTTCTAGAGCTCCAGTTCCTATTTTGAGAAACACAGATCGGCCGTACATTTAAATTTGTTTGCCATAGTTGCATTGCATATACATTATTTGTACATGTGCACATGTCCGGCCGTGGCACAGTAGAGTGCATTGGTCTGGAAGGCCTTTGGCAGCACGTAGTTGCGGAAGGTCCAAAACGCAGGAGCTGCGCCAGACACAAGTGTGTGTGTGTGTGTGTCTTTTGTGTTTTTGGTGGCTTTGAAGAGAGACCAAAGGGAATACTCATTGTTGGGGGTCCCCTAAGACCGACACACCCAAGTGCCAGATGCAACAACTGGCTGCAGCATGGCTTATTGGCCTCACATGTTCTGCAGCTAAAAACAGGCTGTGAGCCGCTGCGAGCTGAGGGTCAGAAAAAGAGCTATATGGGTTTGTGGCATAAATGAGTTGACCCCCGAGCGTGGTCGCTTTCCTTTTTGTTTCCCAACCAAGCAACAGAAAGGTACCCTCAAACAAGCAAACAA
>CAUJNA010003570.1:192500-217677 GCA_963377175.1 Effrenium voratum
CAGCCAGCTCGCGAGGACATCAAAGACCTCACAGTGCTGGAGTCTAACCCTGCTGCTGGGTTCCCAGCTGCCAGGGAACTTGGGGTCCACTCCCCGTGTAAAGGCCTCATGTGCTTGAGCGTGTTTTGTTGAGGCTCGGAACCCCTTTTTGGGTCAGTTTAAAGCTAAGCCCAAGGACCGCCGCCATTCTGTCTAAATCCCAGTTTTGACGAGCCATACGCATTTGTTCAACCGAAGGATTGCCACAGTCAACTTAGACGCTACCCCCTGGATCACACAGACTTTGCCTTCTGCGGCTTCGGGTCAACATGCCCAGCTGTGTCACCTGCAGATCAATGACCCTGCGATCCTTTCCGTGAACAAGCGACGCTGGCTGGTTTACTCGTCGGCTGGTTCATCAAGTCCGTGCCCATGATGTTGGCAGACTGATTCTGAACACGAGTCTGCAGTTGTGTCCAGAGTCCTGCACGAGGGTTTAGCCATTGCACTTCTGGCTTGAAAAAGGCAAAGGCCATGACGTGGGTTTCGCTACTTCTGGATTGCTTTGTGCAAAGGGGCCACCAGGCTGATACCTCCAAGATCCAAAACACATGCGTCGCATTCCCCATTGTGGAGTGGTCGATCGTGCAGTCGCAGGGCCCCGGCGGGAGGACAGGATGCTGGGAAGGCTCGGAGCTGATTCGCATGAAAATCATTGCCATGGTCAAAACACCCTTGTCTACCCGGGGAGTTTCATCATCTAGATTGGGCCAATCATTTTTGCTGGGTTGAAGCCTAGGGTTTACCTGAGGTTGGTAAGGGATGGCCAAGAGCGGTTTTAGATAAGCAGTGGAAAGGTTCTTGTTGAGGGAACCAGGACAATGGCCTTAACAGAAGGAGTTGTGACCATGTCTGCCTCATGCAGATCTCCGCAAAGACTCATGAGTCAAAATGAGCGCCCAAAAAACCCTGGCCACTTTGGTAGATGGTTCGGTTTCTTGGTTTCATATGGCTCATAGAAGGCCTAGATAAATCTTTATAAGACCGTTGCAAATCCAATGGGTTTGTGGCGCTGCTCAAATGACGAGAGTTGTTAGCGAACTTCAGGCACCAGATAAGGGAAAGGCTGGCAAGGCTGCTGGCAAGGTGGGCCGCCGTCACTGTTCGGATGAGTTGTGTTGGACAGATCTACGTTGCCGTATGTGCCATAAGCACCATTTTACTTGAGGATGGTCAGCAAGGTCACGGACCTCAATAATTTAGACAATGATTGGTCAAGGAAGGGAACCATGACAATAGCCGACAGACGGAGTCTTGACCCGGCACATACTGTAGCTGTGTGACTGATGAGTGGAGATTTCTCCACCGCAATCTATGAGACTGCCAGGGTGATGACAGCAAGGGCAAGAGTCTGTCCAAAGGCGACACTGGCTACGCCAAGGGCTACGATGCCAAGGGCTACGATGCCAAGGGCTACGATACCAAGGGCTACGATGCCAAGGGCTACGATGCCAAGGGCCATGCCAAAGGCCAGAACGGCAAGGGCGATGCAAAGACCGGCAAAGGCTTTGACAAGAGCTTTGTGAAGGAAGGCAAGGGCTATGGCGATGGCAAAGCTGGCTATGACAAAGCTGCCTTTGACAAGGGCAAGGGCAAGGATGTGAAAGGCGGCAAAGAGAAAGGAAAGGATGTTACAGTTGAGGGCATCATGGGCAAAGAAGGAAAGGGCAAGGCAGGCAAGGAGAAGGGCAAGGAGAAGGGCAAGGAAAAGGGAAACGACTTCAAGGGCATTGCCAAAGGAGAGGGGAAGGCGGAGAAGGGAGAGAAGGGCGGCAAGGGCAAGGAGAAGGGCAAAGAGAAGGGCAAGGAGAAGGGCAAAGAGAAGGGAAAGGACAAGGGCAAGGGCAAAGATGGCAAGAGGGGCAAGGGCAAGGGGGACGGCGAGAAGGGTAAGGATGGGAAAGGAAGACGGCGCGGTGCAGAACTCAGCAAGACTTGAGCTCGTGCCAGAAGTGACACCGGTCTGAGGCAACGGCATCGTTGGCGAACTTGCGCCGGAGGCAAGTTGCGTTCGGGGGCCGGATGATTTGCGGACATCCTGATTTCAGTCAACTCACATGACATATGAACGGCCACCTGATTGGCCTCATTTGGTAGCGCTGAGGTGAATACAGACACCAAGCGGCAGTGTGCCGAGGACGGAATTGCAAACACGTAGGTTTCAACGGGTTTTGATAAACGGGTTCCGATCGCTTGCAGCAAAGGGCAATCATTCTTTTCCTGCAACCGATTTCGGAACCCATTCCTTGAAATCCATTCAATGGGTCAGCCAACAAGCCGACCGAAGTTCTTGCTGCCCGCAGGATTTTGACTTTGAGTCGTCCGCGCAGAAATTTGACAAGGCCAGGGCCCATTGGGCATGGGCCCAGTAACGTGGGGCCATTCGCAAAGAATCCTTTGGGTCCCCGTGGTTTCCTTGACCCCGCTAACGCTTGGGTAGTTTTGATCTCAATGCAATGGACCCAGCAATATCTACCAAGGAAGGGTCGGAAGGGTTACCTGACGTCCTGACGTCCCAGGTTGCTGACACCAACTTGAAGCCTCTGGAAGGCACGGCCGGACCGCTGGACCGCTGACCGAGGTGAGCTCCGCCAATCGATTCACGAGTTCACGGCCAGGTTACGACAAGGGCAAGTCCTTTTTCGACAAGATCTCCTGCGAGGAGTGGATGTCCTCCGGTTTTGAGCGCCCGACACCACTGTTCCAAAAGAGCCATATGGTTCGGCTACTTCCTGGGCTGATGGGGTTAGGTCCATAACCTTGATACCCATCTTGGTAGAATCAAAAAGGGTCACAGCTCAATTGACGCGAGGTTTGCTTCGTGAAGGCCGCTGAAATCAACAGACGACAAAACCCACACGAATCGGTTTGCACCAGATACTCCAGGACTGGGATTTTTGGGTTGATCAACCAGTAATTCAGACTGATGGACGAAGTCCGCACCAGGCACCAGTTGGGATTGGCCGTTCATCAACCCGCATTTGGAAGGTTTCATCCATCCCAACTGGTGCGAAATCCGCTCGACAATTTCTTGGCTGCTATTCGGGTTCGATCTTGAACCGTGAGCCCCTTTTTGGGATCAGGTTAGTTTTTTCCACTGACCGAACAGTTAAACCCTTTGTGCAGGGGGCTTTTGCCACAGTTTGGCGATTTTTTTGCAGCCCCGGTACAGAATCAAGCACCATAGGCGCATGCCATGGATACGCTCGGCTCATATTTTGCAGGCTCTGAGAGACCAATACACAGGAAGGTGATTGCCAAGTGGACCCTGTGGACAAAATCGATTTCGCACCAGTTGGGATAGACAGAATCCTTGCGGATTTCGTCCATCCACAGCACTTGTCCATCATACCACCCCACCCCACCCCACCCCACCCCACCCCAACCCACGTTTTGGTATGTGGTTCTGAACTTGGAGGCGCACGGTGCCCCCACTCTCGGCAGCAAAAAAAGAAAAAAACACCATCGGGCGCCAGCGGTCGGCAGGCCACGGAGCGGTCGGGTGAGGCTGGCCGCCAAAGAGCGGATCGCGACAAGGCGCCTTTTGGGGTTGGGCCTCGGGACTTCCTTGGTCACACAGACATTCTGAGGGGCTCCCCATTTTTTACCCCAAGATGCACTGAGAAACCTTGCGGTGCTTGAGATTTTTGAGAAATCAACCAAACGGTTTAAGTCTACCTTGGTCCCCCACTGAAAGGAATTGGACACCCATCAAAATAAACCAGGGATTTAACTTGAGCCAGGGTTCTTAGCACGGCAGAGTTTTGACTGTATTGACTAAGGTAGACCGAAACCGGTTGGTGGATTCCTCCCCCCCCCATTTTGGGGGGTCCAGATGCCTTTGATGACATACATCCGTTTGGAATCAAGGTTTGGGGACGGAAACGAGGAGGAAACGAGGCAGGTAGGTCAGAACTTGGGGGAATGAACCTGGGGATGAGTTGAATTCAGTTTGGTTCGGGTAAGTTGCTGTCGAAGACGTCTTTCCGATTCGGAGTCATGAACGGATCTGGCCTTACGTTCCAGCTCGTTCCCACCAGGCAAGAGGATCTGTCTTATGAGTTTCAGGGCTCCCCCAAGCAAGCCATTGGGTCAAAGGTTTGAAACAGTTCACTTTGGGTTTCTCTCTAAATCGGACCCTCCAGAAGCACGGCACACCTCATATTCTCAAGATAGGACCTAGACCCCGAGCAATTGGTGGTTCCCTTTAATCTCCCTTTAAACCATCCTAAATAGGGGTGCCAACCTCAACAAAGACACCCATATGCTGCCATATGCTCATTTCCCTTTAAGGCCAAGGAGAAAGGTACCGACTGCAAATCAACAAGCTGACAAGCCACCCATCTCGATCGCGTCGGAGCGGGAGTCACTCAGAGCTCGTCTGGAGGCGCGGGAAGCCGACCTGGAAGCCTTCGGGGACCGGAAAGCCGGCTGACGAGCCGGCTGACGAGCCAACGAGCCGGGAACGAGCCAACGCCTGGCCAGGGACCGAGAGTTGAATTGGCTTTCCAGAGATTGAAGGGACGCCCATTTTTGGGGGGTTCCGAAAAAATTCACTCCCGTTTCGCACTAGTTGGGATCGATGAGCAAAACACAACACCCAAATGCCTCTCTTCTAGTTACAGGTTGATACCCAGATGAGTCAAGCAAGACATGAGGCTTTCTTTGACGCTTCGTTTTGCTTTTCGAGGCAGGCGATAATTTCTGAGGTGTCTAGTGAGTGCTGCCGGCAACCTCGGCCGAATCTGTTCGCTGCATTTCGAGCCGAGTGCGGGTCTGGACAGGAGGCCTCGGTTGGGTCCGCAAGCACTCGGATGGATGCTGAAACCCAAGAGTAGCAGATACCCGTTCCCCAAAACCGACTTGAAATCACAAGAATGGGCCCAGTTTCCCAGTTTTGATCCATTTTAGCGAAGGTTCCAACAGGTTGACCCGGTGCTAGGCAAGTGAGCGCCTGGTTTCTTGGGGTTGGCATTTCTGAATGGGGTTTTTAGATTCCAAATGAAAGGGTGTGGTCTTGCCACTGGAATCCTCCCTGTTTCTGCGACCGGGATTCGGCATCCCCAAAGCACCACGGCAGAAAGCGACCGTCAAGGGCTGAGTGCCCAGTTCACCCCCAGAATTACTGGCCAGGGGATGCGGCATTGTCAAGCCATCTCATTGCAGCTTGCTGATACTCAGATTCTCTCGCAGCTGCTTCTTTGAAGCCAATACTCTCACGCTACTGGATGAGAGTGGCTTGAGTCGCGTGGCCAACGAGTTGGGGACGATGAATTGGTTAATGCGTGTTCAAAATATGTTTTACCTGCTTGCAGCAAGTCCCCGTAGCTTTCTTTGAGACATAGCACCTGCGAAAAAGAGATGAAAACACGTGACGGGGTGCCAGTGTTGGACCACCCAAGTTGGACTCAAACCCAGGTTGATTTCTCCACTACGGCAACGCTTGGGTGAAGTTTGGGGCAATCCCAAGACCCGGAATGTAGATAGATGCCTGAGGTCTGTGTTTCTAGCAGTTTGTCGACAGACCAATGGGCCATTTGACGGACGATGTCTTGGACCGAAGATCGTCTTGACGGAGCCTCCGTGCGCCCGCGCCTCTACCGGAAACCTCATGGCCTGCTCACAAAGAGTTGCTCCGAGGCAGGGTTGCTGGCACTGTTTGGTTGACATTTGCGTGTTTTGCTACGCTTTCCCTTGCACTGACGTGAAGTCGTGAATGGCATGCTGACAATTTGCCATGATTCTTGCGCAGGCCTGAAATGGTGAGGAGGCAGGTTGGAACATCATGGACTTCGCGGTTGGCGGTTCGCAGGGCAAGTTGAGACCAGGTGCAAGAAGATCCAGCGACTTTTGTGACGCGGCTACCGGCCAGGCTGGTTGCTGTCCATTAATTAAAGTGGACATGTTGAGAGGATCTCAAAACTTTTCTTGGGGGTGTTTCCTTGACAGCCACCATTTTATACCTTTCTTGCTTTTGACAGATCCGATGTACAGCATTTGTATCTGAAGCGTGGCTCGTAGAATATTTATGTACTCCTGGGCAGCAGTTCACAACCTTCCTCACGGTACCACGTCCTCACCAGACGGAGTTTGTCTTTTTGCAGAGAAACAGCACATGAAAAATACCTCCATTTCATGTCAACGTTGCCATCACTTTGCTTATAACCATTGAATGGCATTTCAAAGTTACCACATCACACGACACCAGCTTGAGATTGGCAATCAGCGCTGTGATGGTGTCACCAGGCGGGAAAAGCCAACTCGCTTGCGTCATGTTGCTTTGGGTGGCGCGATGCCGAGGAGCATGTGGATTTTGAGTCCGCTTCTGCGATGCGCCCGTCCTGGTGAGCCGGAGGACTCCAAATGGGCGGTTGACGCTTTTTCCTGCTGCGCAACTGTTTTCTTGGGGCGAAAGGTGTCCTTTGCTCATTTTGTTTTGAGGCGGAAGATACCCCCCCCCCCCCCCCCCCCAATTTTTTGGGGGTTCTTGAAGGGAGACCGGGAGACCCATGTGGGAGACTGGGATGTTTCGACATCTACCCTCTTGAGCCTCCAGCTTCCGTGAACAGGAGGATGCCAGAGAGCCGTACCTGGGAGTGGACCAAGATGGTCTCCTGGCGCGGGCACCTGACCCGAAAGGTTAGTCGGGAGTCGGGACTCCAAGCACATGGCACAGGTCAGCTTCAGTTTGCCTTGGCTTAGGTCCCAAAAGGTTCAAAACAGACCCAAAGATGGCTTGGGGATTTGAACTTGTCGAGGGTAAATGGGAGCCACCCTGGAACACCACCAAACCACCGGGCTCCCACCCATGAGTGGAACGCTGAATACGCGCGGCATTCTCCCCAACTGCCTTGCGGTTGACAAGTATAAAGGGAAACAGGGCAACCGATTTGAGAAACACCCACCCGCAGAAGGGGCTGGTTGTTCCTCGTGTCGGCGTCCGACGCCGTGCCCGGAGAGCGCGGCGGCGCCGTCGAGGCGGCGCCGTCGAGGCGTCGCAGAGTTTCATCGAGGAGTTCAGCGGCACCTGCGACGTGACGGCGGAGGCGCTGGGCCCCACGGCCGGGCCCGCGCCTCGGCGGAAGCCTGCGATTCTCTAGAGCGCGAGGGAGGCGCTTCTCGAGAAGGGTTTCGGCAACAGTTTCCTTTTGGTTTCCCCAAACAAAAACACGAAAGCAGCAAGCTATAGGGGGTAAGCCATTTAGAGAGCCATCTATGCCGCGAGGTCGCAGCATGGGCACTTGGGGAAGGCGGCGGCGCCGACGGATGTGAGCGTGACCGTGCCGAAGGCGGCATGTCTCGGATCGGAATAGAGTGATCTAAGAAGCCTAGCCTACAGAAAATCCAAGGGATCCTTGCTTTTGGTTTTTTGGTTTCCCGATTTGTTCCCTGTAATTTCCTGCAGCTGGTGTCGATGATATGAGGTTTCTCACAATGGTGGACCCCCTTCTGGTTTGTATTGAAAGGGAAACCACAAAGGAACCAACCATTTCAGGAGACCACCCTTGTGAGAAACCCTTGAATGGGTGATTTCCGCGTTTTGCGGCCCTTTGCATCCTTCGCCCCCTCACCAAGCGAGCAAAGGCCAAAGCCTCCCCCCCCTCTCCACAAGGGCCATGTAGGCGGTTCTACTGCTTGGTTTCATGGGCGTAAGAGTATGGCTTGAAATTGCGGATTCCCTTTTTCACCACTTAGGGATACGATACCCAAACGATATCCACCGATTCCTATTTTGAGAAACATCCACTTGTGTTTTTGAGGGGAGCCCCCCTTTTGGTTGGCATTAAAGAGAAACCAACAGAAACCAATCATTTTGGAGGTTCCCCCAATTTTGAGACAAGCCTACATTGCATGAACCTTCAGTTCCAATAGAACCCAAAATCAGCTCAGGTTTGGCAAAGCTCATAAGCAAAATTGGGAGCTACAAACGCCGATCCCCGATAGGTGCCCAAAACAGCTTCAATCCCCATAGGGGCGATTTTAGCGACCAAGGTTTTTGTTCTTTTTTTCTCACCGTCCAAACCCGAGGTCAGCTGATTTGGTGACCATGGGATGCATTGGCCAACGGGCCGTCTCAGGACTACATGCCAGGGACTCCGCTTCGAGCGGCTGGGCTACTTGGATGCCAGGACTTGGGGGCTTCGCATTCGCATTCGGCAAACATGGCTCGCCTTTGGGGGTATTTCGTGTTTTCAAGGGAAACCGAGGGGACAAGCCACCATTTGGGGGTTTTGCCTAAAGACAGATTCAAACCAGCACATGGCTTCAGTGTTCCTTTCTGCTGAAACCAGCCCCAAAAAGGGTAGAATCGAAAAAGACACCCCTCCCAGATTTGTTTAGGGTATGATGTCACCCTCACAAATACAAGGCGGGTATTTACCACTGAACACCGGGACTTTCTAAACGCACTAACAAAAAAGCGGGCATTTTGAGTTTTCGGAGGCAATATGGTGCATGCCATGCATTGACGGCGACGTCATCCCAGGCCTTTTGGTGACGTCAACCTCAAGCCGCCACCGGGCGCCAAAGCAGGGGAGCGCCTCGTCTTGAGCCAGCGACGGGCCAAGCTCCACTGCTTTGGGTTGGTTTAAAAGGACGCCAAAAGGAACCGCATGAAATGAGGTACACCGGATTTACAAACCTCTGGTTGATTTTACACATGAGAGGCAAACCTTCACTTTTGGAGGTGACACCCCGTCTACCCATGCGGAGGTCGATCAATCCGGGGTTCACACATTGCTGTTGCATCGCTTGGCGCACGCTGCCTTGAATTTTGGGGTGTCTTAAAATAGGGAACCCCGCAACATAGCAGTATTCCTTTAGGTTTCCCTTTAACACCACCTTGAGAGGGTACCCTCAAAAAACACGCCGCCCATTTTGGGTAGACCCCTTCAGGGCCAGGTTTTGATTGTGGCCCATGTTGCCCATGCCGGGCGCTTCCGGGGCTGCACCCCCAGCGTCTTTGTATGATACATCCGACTTCTGCGCTGTCACGCCAGCTGCCAAGAGATGGCGTGAGGGAGGAAACAGGAGGGAGTATGTAAAGGTGATGCATTTGTGCGTATGTTAGGATGCCATTTGTTGGGTGGTTTCAAAAGAAACCAGCAGGAAAGCTGTTTTTTGTCCCCAATTTCCATTCCTACTAGTGTGATGCATGCGCATTGCACGCATTTATCCGTTTGAGCCTTCCACTTCTGGCTGTCAGCTCAGGGTGCTGCGCTTTCGCCTGGGGCCTTCAATCCAGCCATGGCCCTGGAGTTCCCCCGGGACAGGTTGCTGCTCCGAAAAGCCCGCCGCAAGGTTGAAACAAGTGAAGCGCCTGGTTTTTGCCACATGCACCACCTTTTTGAGTCAGAGGGCTGACATCATACCCTAACAAGGCGGGTCTTGGCATGGGGCATTGGCATGCGATCAGCTCTAGGTTCCGCGTGACGGTGCCGCCTTGGGCTCGCGGAGGCTACGAGGCCGGTGTTCGTATTGCGGGCCAGCGAAACGACAACTAAGATTCGAGGCTCAAAAAACAGGTTTGGAGGCACTGTCGATCTATGATTCAGCGGACCCCCCATTTGTTGCAGGCCCGATTCGCCCTGGACTGTGGGGAGGTGGTGAGTGTAGTGACCTTAGCTGACCAGCGCCCCACAAGATCCATGTTAGAGGTGGCTCTACCTGGTTTGATGGGGCTTTCAAGGCTGATACAAACCTTAATACCCTTCTTAAGCTTTGGACCCCTAAAACTTCATCGGGCCTCGGGTGAGAGGCCGACGGCTTAGGTCAAAGTGCCCGATGGTCTTCAGCCTGGCGACAGCTTCGAGGTTCTGCCGCCGGCCATGATGGTTCCGACCTCGGCTTCCGGAAGCGACCCGCTCCATGGGATTCGCTTCCAAGGGATTCCGCAGACCACGCTGCGCGGGTGTTGCTTGTCTTCTTTGGTTTACGCCTCCGTTTTGTGGAGGTTGGTGTTTTTGGAGGTTGGTTTAATGGAACAGCAAAAGGAACAGCTGAAATCTAAATGCGGCATTCAGATTTCTGCATACAGTATTTAGATCCTGGATCGAATGTTTAAGATTTCTGGGGGAAATTGGGGCGCAATATCTGATTGAATGCCCTCCGAATTCTGATTCCGATATATTTGTAAATGCTGTATTTAGAACTGGATCCATCCAACATTTCAGGCACCCACCCTCGCGCCTTGACTCCTTTTTCTTTTTAAATTTCAGCAAACTGCCTCAGGGCAGCTGGATTCACTGCAACGAATTGGGGCTGCCGTTTTGCTGACTTCTCTCAAGCCGAGCGGTCCGACCCTTTTTGAAAGACCTATGCCTGTGCTGTGGCTCTTGTCTCGGTGGTTCAGTTGGACGGGCAGGGTCCTTCAGTTGGAATGAGCCGAATCGACCTGAACCATCCAATTGGTTGCCGTTTGGGTAGTCAGGTTGCAGTCAGCAAGATGATGATAATGTGTTTTTTTTTCATTGCTGCAACCATCCAGTTGTGACCATCCAGTTGTGATAGCCAGTACTGCAACCAATATCATGATCATGAGAATGAATTGCTGAGAACAGTCCAGTTGTAATTCCCTTCGATGCCTCTTTCGAGGTGAAGGTGTGGGGCCCTTAGTGCTGGACGGCGCCGCGTTTGGAAGTCTCGTCTTTGAATGAGGCCGGCAGGTGCCAAGCCAGGCGACAAAGTCGTCTTCTGGAGCGAAGCCAAAGGCCAGGTTGCGCTTACGCCGTGGAAGCAGTTGGGGTGTCTGTTTTTTGAGGCCCGGTACTCCTCTTTTGCTGGTTTTGAAGGAAAATGAAAGGACAACCTCCAATTTGTTGGTGCCCCCTAAACAAGACATGTCCAGCTGAGTTGTGAACTTGGGAAGTGAGGACTCTGTGTTTGACAAGCTGTGCAGGAAGCGGATGTCCAGAGGGCTGGTATCGGTTCCAGTTGCAGGAGGCGTGGAGCGGAGAGCCGCGGTGACTGCTCATCTTTGTTGGTGGTTTTAAAGGGAAACCAACAGGACAACGACCAATCTTGGGGCCTAGAAAAGGACCTGCCCACATGTCTCTCAGGCTCACACGCCTGGTGCTGTCCTCTCCGTGCGGATTCCCCCGCCTTCAGAATTGCTGAAGAGCGGTGCGGAGCTGAGAGGCGTCTGAAGGCTTCTGGGCAAAAGCGCCCCTTTGGTCATTTCCCGGCCCAATTTGTGTGTGCGCACATGCTTTTTCGCAGATACTTGTTTCAAAAGCAACACCGGAATCTCGTTTGTCAGTTTTCAGGCACCAATTTCCGCATTTTGACAACCATAGAGGTTTTAACAACCGATGTTAAGGTCCATGACAACATAATTCTGTTCACAGGGACTTGAGGAGCATTTTTGAAAGGGGCCGCGGCCCTCATGCTCAAGCTTTTAGATGCTCCGGTGGTTAGCCCTTTGCTTCACATGGTTGGCCGCCTGGCAGGCTGAGCAGACACGGTGGGATCACAGCTGTGTTTGCAACTGCACGTGCCAGCTAGAGCCCATAGTGTGCCCTGGCAACAGCTTCTTTTGGGAGCTGTTAAAGGGGGCATTGTGGGCTCTGGCTGGCTCTCTTTTCAGTGTTGGGCGAAGGGCACTTGAGAAGTCAGTGTCATTGGCCAAGTCTGCTTGGGTGAAGTGGAGCGAAGCAGAGATCACTGAAGAAGGCAGTGGTGACAGCCCGGCGGTGGAGGATTTACAAAGCAAGGCACAGGAGCAACTGCGGCTGATTCGAAGTCGAAAGGCCTTGAGGGTTTTAGATGTCGCTGCCGGTGGACGCTAGGGTTTTCTTGCTGTATGACGTGGCTCCGCATGATCTATACCATGAACGGATTGTGTTGGCGAGCTGCCCTTGCGGACGAGGATGGTACATCGTGCTGACCCCTGACATGGACGTTTACCCTGAGCAGATCTCTTTGGAAAATAGTGACCTTAGTACCTTCAGGGTGAGTCTAGATGGGGGGCTTCCGGCTGGTCTTCAAGCTGCCAATGCGTATCGCTTTCGGAATTTGCCGGGAGCTGCGGAGATGGCGCAAATGAGGCTGGACGCGGGCCATGCTGCAGCTGCATTGGTCCTCCCCCCTGGGGCACCGGCTGGGGCAGTTGGCCCTGTGGTTGCAGTGCAGGCGCCCGCGCATGCTCCCCGTGACGGAGATGGACGCACCTGGGTACTGATTGAAACGGAGGGCGGTTGGATGGGTCGGAGGTCATCCACGGTGAGATCGGCCTGAAGAATGTGCAGGGTGCGTGGCGAGCAATCAAGCGAGTCAAGGAGGAGGACTTGGGCAAGTACAAGGGTCAGGAGGCGGCTGGGGACGCGCGACTGCTCGGGCTGGGTTTTCAAGGAACAGCCCGGGAGGAGAGGGTGTGGCGAGACGTCAGTCGGGAAATGTCGGAGGAGGCATTTCCTGACTGGGGTGTCCCAGGCCCTCGTACGGCCGGGTGGTGTGTGCGTTTTCTCAATCGCCGGAATGGAGGCCCGAACGATCATCACAGGTGGTGGGTTACCAGCAATTCCTTGAAGCCGGAATCGTGGGGAGTTGCAGAGCATGAGCAGTTGATGAAGATGATTGATCGTTTGGGGCGCTTTGACGGCTTGGACTTGGCCAACCTGGCCGGGATCGAGCTGGCATTCCGGAGGCTGCAGTTGATCGAATATTTCTATTCAGACCGGGGCCCGGGAGGTGGAAAGGCGACCGGTCGTGGTCAGGGCAAGGACAAGAAGGACGAGGAGGGGCTTTACAGAATGGAGGCCAACATCTTCGCTGGGTTGCACCGCGAGTTTGGCGATGTGATGGTCAGTCCTGACCTCATGGAGTATGTGTCCAAGGAGATTGAGAAGGAGGCCGCGGTGATGAAACAGGTCAGGAAGGCCCGCGAAGGAGCGACACAGGAGCATCTCGGCAGGGCTCAATGGAGGCCTTGCCCTCGGAAGCTGATTTGCCTCTTTGCGGTGACTCTGAAGCTGGTTTTTCTGGCAGGGGGGATGTGCAAGGAGGTGGACTGGCTGACAGTTTTGATTTACACGGCAATGGGAGTGATCGGCAGCGTGGAATTTTCCCTCTACCCCTGCCTCAAGAGTTGGTTGGCCCGGGGCGCACGCGGCCTATCAGCAGATGTGTCACTCGCCGCCTGGAGATGAAACAGCATGTCCAGGAGTGGGTGAGGGACATCGTGGTGACCCTCAACAGTATGTACGCTGGGGTGGAACACAGCAGTTTTGAGGACAACCATTCTGTGACTCTGGCCCAGCATTTGTGTCTTCAGAGAATTTCAGATGCAGTGACGGGGGTTGGCAAACCGCCTCCGTGTTTTTCAGGTTCGGAAGCCTTGAATGAGCTTCGGGCCAAACCAGGCTATGCCGGTGACCCGGCAAGCCTGGCTCCATTTCAGTTGGACCTTGTGTCGCTTCCCCCAAAGGGCAGCTGCCCCGCTTCGCTGGACAGAATCCTCAAAGGGGAGGCTGAGAATGTTTCTGATGTGGTCGTGAAGAAAGTTCTTCCCGAAGATGAGGTTCGGGAGAGGCTGAAAGCCTGGTGTGAGTAGGCCGTACTATGATCCGCTTCTTAAGGGCCATAAACGTGTTTATGCGGCTTTTGTGAGGAGATTGTTTGAAGCTGGGCTGATTGAGTTCCGGCGTGGTTGCAGGGAACGAGTCGGAGCCTTCACTGTTTGGAAGAAGAGCGGTAGGCAACGTCTGGTGGTTGACTCTCCTCGGGCCAACCAGTGGTTTGGGAAACCCAAGAAAGTTCACCGTGCTACAGGTAGCGCTTTTGCAAAGATTCAAGTTGATGATGGAAGCCCGCTGGAGGTGGGTGGTGTCGACATCTCTGACGCCTTTTACAACATCGAGCTTCCTGCACCTCTGCGTGATCTGTTTGCATTATCGCCGCTGGTTTGCCGTGATGCGGGAGTGTCAGAGACGGTTGAGGGACCCTGTCCTGATGACACAATGGTTTTCCCTTGCTTCAGAGTTGTGCCAATGGGGTGGACCCATGCTTTGTGGGTGTGTCAGCAATGTCACGAGCGTATTGTGGATGGGATGGAGGACATTGGGCGGGCAGGACGTTTTGTCGACAGTGCGCCGATTCCCAAAATGAGCCCGTTCATCCACACTGAGCACGTTGACAACTTTGTGGCACTTTCGCAGAGCCCCGGACTAGTGTGTTCACTGGCTGCCCAGGTTGGGAAGAAGCTTTCAGAGAGGGGACTTCCTACTCACGAGGTCAAGGCTGGCGTGGGGCTGGAGTGCCTGGGGTGGAAGTTTGGCGACAAGCTCCCAATTGTGCAGATTACCCCGAAGAGATTGTGGAGGTTGAGATTAGCAACGCAAGAGCTGCTGAAGGAGGGAAGGGCGTCTGGCAAGTTGGTCGAGAAACTCGTTGGGCACTTCACTTTTGCTGCTCTTCTACGACGGGAGGTTCTCAGTTGTTTTCAAGCGGTCTACGTTTTCATCAGGCGGTGCTATGACAAGGAGGTGGTTTTGTGGCCCGAGGTAAAGCGAGAGCTATTCTGGGCGTCATCGCTGCTTCCCCTTGTGTTTAGGGACCTGTCTGCTGAGTGGGCCACTTCGGTATTCGCAACTGATGCGTCTTTTTGGGGGCGAGGAGTTGTTGTGACGGACAGGGCAGCTTCTGATAGTCAAGCAATTGGAGAGTATTCCGATCGGTGGAGGTTCTCTGTCGAGGAGGAGGGTTCAATTATTGGACACCCCGTCCTGGCAGGCGACAAGCCTTTGGGCGAAAGCGGGAAGCCGGAAGAAGCCAATCAAGCAGTGGCCGGGATGCCCGGAGGGAAGGTTCCTGACGTGCCGCTGGAAATGCTGGAGGGGCCTTGGAGGAGGGTTGAGTCGGCCAAGTGGAACAGGTCCGAAGCAATTCCAATTCTTGAGGGCAGAGCCCTCGTTTGGCTTTTTCAGCATTTAGCGCGGTCTCAACATGCTCACGGGAAGCGGCATCTGGTGCTTAGTGACAGTTTGACAGCAACGCTTTCCTGGGCAAAGGGGAGATCTAGGGCAAAAACTATGAACAGGGTTTGTCGGCAGTTGGGGGCGCCTTGGCAACTGGCATGAACATCAGTGTTCGATGGATGCCTTCGGAGCTCAACCCCGCGGACGGGCCTTCTAGAGGCAAGCCCCTCGGTCCTTTCGACCCCAGGCAGATTGTGCGTGATCTCAATGCTGCAGCGGACCGTGAAAAGGGTCCTGGTCGCTCATGGAGAGACGGGGCTTTTGGTGCGCACCAAGCGCGGATTGGCGGAGAAGGAGGTGGACTCGCCGGGGTGCCGGAACGAGGACTCGATGAAGGCAAAGCGGGCGAAGCTGAGGAAGAGCCTGCGTGGAGAGCCGGAGGACAACGCAGGGCCGGTCACTTTCCTGGAGCGAAGGTCGGTGTCCCACAGCCGCGAGCAGTCCTACCTGTCGGCCTACGACAGTTTTGTGATGTGGGCGTCGGAGCAGGGGATGAGCCTCGCCACTCTGGCAAAGCTGGATTCGGCTCTGGCCCAATACCTGGACTACATGTTTTGGGAGGGCGAGGACCTGTCAGCGGGTCAGACTCTCCTAGCGGCGGTGCGGTTTGTGCGGGCGGAGGTTGCGAAAGTCAGCCAGCTGACCAGGGCGGCCATGGCACTTCGGGGATTCCGGAGGCTGGATCCGCCGAAGGGACGAGTCCCGCTGCCGTGGAGCATGTTGTGCCGGGCAGGCCAGGAGTTGGTGTCCATGGGATGCAAGGAGGTGGCGATGTGGCTGCTCACGGTGTGGGCCGTTTGCGGCCGTCCGGGAGAAGTTCATCGGCTGCAGGTGGGGCATCTGGTCGCGCCCAATCGAATGAGCAGACACTGGATCGTGGTGCTCAACCCGGGTCAGGATATGAAGGTGGCCACGCCGTCAAAGACCGGGGAGACGGACGAGGCGGTGGTGGTGGATCAGGAGTACCTGCAGTGGTTGGGCCCGCATCTGGGGAAGCTCGCAAGGGGCAGGCCCGTGGAAGAACGGCTCTTCAAGTTCGAGATGGAAGAAGGGACTCGAGCCTTGTCGGTGGTGTTGCGAAGCCTGGGGTACGTGCCAAAGGGGATCAACTGTGCCTATCAGATCAGGCACGGGTCGGCCTCCACGGATGTGCTGGATGGCACTCGCACGCTCGAGCAGGTGCAGAAGCGGGGCCGGTGGCGGACCATGCAGTCAGTGCGGAGGTACTCCAACGGCGGCCGGATCGCACAGGTGTATCAGTCACTCAGCCCGCAACAGCAGGCAGAAGCCACCGCAGCAGAGCAGCGGATTTCAAAGATTTTCGCACCGCCCGCCATGTGAAATATAGCAAGCACGGAGTTGGGCTTGAGATTTTTTCGGGATGTGGCCGGTTGTCGCAAGCGTGCCGGCGTTTCTCCGGGAGCCGCATTCCATGGTTTGAGATCGACATCCGCAATTTGACTTGTGCAAAAAGAAGGTGCGACAGGAGGTCCTTGAGCTTATCCGTCAGGGCCATGTGGCTTGCATTTGGTTGGGTACCCCTTGTTGCTCTTGGTCCAGAGCACGGCGATGGGACGGACGGGGAAAGGTTTTTGCAGCCGCACTGGAAGCAGGCACGTGCAACTGGAAGGCAGCGAAAACGGGGTTTTCCGTACTCTGCTTGCACAGCCCTACCCAATCCCTCTTTGCAATCAGCTGGCACCGATTTTATGCAATGCAGTGTTTCAATCTTCTGCGGAGGCTCTTCAGACGTTTTTCGGCCTGTAGCCAGTTACCAATCTGGGTGTCCTCGATTTATGTTTGGATGTGTCCGTTTGCCGAATGGCAGCGGTGCACCTGGGTGTCCTCGATTTATGTTTGGATGTGTCCGTTTGCCGCATGGCAGCGGTGCACCTTCGCGAGGGCAAACTTTCAGCAATAGATTGTATCTGGCCCCGGACAAAAGAAGCGGATCATGAATGTGTCTTACAATGTGGAGCCTCAAATTTGTTGGTTTTACCTTCGGTTGTCCCTTAAACCACTCCAAAATGTGTATCGAGACTCAAACACCACCCACGCACACCCAGATGCCTAGGTGCCCTTCTTCCACCAGCAGCGCCTGAAGCGCCCTTGCCTCGAGTGAGCGCCAATGCGATTCCTGGAGGCGTGGGCGAAGTTCAGTTCGGAGCTTGGCCTTCGAGTTGCCATGTGACCCACAAGGACCAAAACCGGTTCTGTTGGACGGTTGGCAAGGGATAGCTTGCCATACTACTTTTTGGTGCGGCCACCACTATTTTCACTCACCATAGGCTTTGGAAGAACATTTAGATGCCTCGTTGTGATTATGGCGATGTGCAGAAGCATCTGTAGCAATTGAAATTGCAACACGCGATAGGCTGAGAGTCTTCAGCTGAGCAGGATCAGCCAATTCGGTTGCAAAGCGTTTCGCCTGCTAGCATGCATCAGGGGGCTCTGCGTGGGTTCGAATAAACGGGGTTGCATAGCATCCGGAAATTGGACACCGCTTGTTGGAACCCATTCAACGAGTCGGCCAATGCGCTCCCCTTGAGAATCGTGGCTACAAAATGGCCGGCCTCACTGGGCAGTGAGATTGCAAGTTCTGGAAAAGGGCCGCTCTCCAAGATGGTTTCCACGTCCAACACAACTTCCAGGGGAAAAGGGGTAAACACCCTTTAGTGGCTATGTTTTCATGTATATGAATCCCTGGGTAGTTCGGGTAGAAGCCAGCTTGCACACTGGATTGGGCGAGGGTTCAGGTTGATCCACAATCGGCCCAGGGCATCTTCCGGCGAGGCTGGAAACACCTGCGTCTCAGTCCGTATGAGAAGCGCCCGAAATCACTAGCCATTTTTGTAGGTGGTTTGGTTGCTACCATAGAGTGCAATAGCAAGGCCGTCTATTTCAACCTATGTGAACCTATATAGCCAACTTAGTAGAACCAAAGGTCATTGGGTTTTGGGCGCTGCTAGTATGAAGGCTAGTGAGGGCCAGTCCCAGCCAGAATTAGGTGCGTCCGCCCCTTAAATTCTTTACACTGGCTTGGGTATATCCGGTTTTGATTGTGACTCTTATGCGCCATTTTTGAAGCCCTGCTTTTGAGCAAGACTGCGAGGACCTGATCGAGATACTTGGACATGCGGCAACATCTGGGAATCCCAACAATGGGTTTGTGTTCCTTTGTGCCCGCAAACAAGTCGATTCAAGGGTGTAGGAAACGGGGGCAGTAGGTTGCCATTTTCTGTGATGCCAAGCTGGAATTCCCGAGGTGAAGTAGATTCACGGGAAGCAACCACTTCGGTACAGATAGGATGATTTCCATGGGCTCCCTTTGTACAGCTTCCTTTCTGAAGCCGATGCTTGTGGCAACTGGGGAGAATCGCGAAGCCCCCTTCTCGGAGGGCTCATGCACAAGTTGAGGGCTTTGATCAGAAGCGGCTCGATCCTGGCTCAAACCATAGTTCCAGGTTCCAAATTCGAGACACACATTTTCAGACTGAGGACCTGTTTTTCATGAAGCCACAGAGAACTCAGCGCCCAAGTTGTGCTTACATTCATAATGAGAGCACGGTTTCCCCGCCGTCCACGAGCAGGCGCTGCGTTTTTATGGGAAAGCAGGGCAATTTTGGTGCGGGGGCCGTTCGTTTTTCCCCGTACCTGTTTGTTGGGCCCTCAAAAGTAAAATGGAGGTGTAAAAAAGGTGTAGGGTTGGAAGCCGAATGGTCCGCCCCATTTTTGCGGCGGTTTGCAGTGAGCTCTATCTTGAATTTTCCCAGGCCGTGTTCAAGAGCGAGATGACGACTGATTCCGATGAGGTCAAGCGCAGCATGAACTCCATGCTTGGGTTTTTGAAGTGTGTGTGTGTGTGCGCGTGTGTGTTTGTCTCTTTCCCTCTTTCTCTCTCTCTCTCTCTCTGATTGTGTGTCTGCTTCTGTGCTTGTGTGCTTGTGTGCTTGTGTGCTTGTGTGCTTGTGTGCTTGTGTGCTTGTGTGTGTGTGTGTCTGTGTGTGTCAGGACTATTCTGAAATCTCGGGCTCGGACCGAGACGAGGACTCCTTGGATTTTGCGTCCAATGCGGGCACCGAGCGCCTTTTGTGCCACACAGGAGATCACGTGGATAGAGTGGTTTTGTCACCTGAAGGCGCGAAATTGTTTTGTGAGTTTCGCTAGCCGCAACATGCAGATGCACTGAGCACGTACTCGTGAAAACCGCTCCAGAGTTGTGCTTGTTACAAGAGCTGCTGACTCAGCTTGTGTTAGCAGACCGAGAAATTGTCACTTTGCCAGATGCACAGCTGAATGCGCATCGGTAGTGGCATTTTCTTGGCCAGGGCAATGAATTCTTCGTGGAGGTTGATGAGGATTACATTCAGGAGACTCTAGTGATGCCTTCACATCCCCCACTTTGATCCGGATCCTCAGGATGATTTCAACCTCACTGGCCTCAGTGCCCAGGCGGACTTTGCGTGCCAAAACCTTGACCGCGATAGAAGATCCCACCAAAACGGGAGAAGGAGGGGAAGGTGAGAGAGACAGAGAGAGAGAGAGAGAGTGATGATCTGCTAAAGCCGAAGGTGCCTTGCTATGAGGATGCACTAAACATGATCCTCGACTTTGATGATCAAGATGCCGCTCGCCTGATGAGCAGTCATGCGAGGTTCGGTATGGTCAATTTGGAAGGTACATCGGGGATTCGCCCCAATTTTAAGCAGACACACGAACAGTTCCCGATTTGGGTGTCTTGTTTTGGGTTGTACTCTCCATGTTTGGCAGGGTTCGGTTTCTTGGTTTCCCCTTAAACGCCAAGCCAAGGGGTACCCAGCCAAAGAAAGACTCGCCCATCTGCGTGAGCGTACGCATGCAATAAGCTTATCGCATTGAACTTGTAGTCTGAGGCTCCAAACATCAGACAAACACCTCACTTGTTTTTAGGAACAACTGGGTCTGCTTTTTTGAGGCTCGGTACTCGTGTGTGTGTGTGTGTGGCTTTTTCGAGCCAACGAAAAGGAAAACCAACGAAAAGGAAAGCGACCAATGGGATATTGTTCCACTTAGCGACGTCTTGGGCGTGAACAGTGAAGCAGCACAGTTTCTATTCCACTATGCGCGTCACGTGAATGCATGGTCTTGCACTGAGGAGCAGAGATTACAGGATGATCAAGCACCTTTGGCACTTGCCCAAGTTGAGATGCGACCGGAAAAGCACCACTTGCAAGGGTCCATGTGTTCAGTGCTTGCATGTAGGGGTGGTTGACCTCCCCCATATCCCATATGATTTAAGTCTACCTGGAGATTCGCGCAACACAGACTATGCACCCTCACTCAGGTGGAAACCGCTGCCCAGATGCTGTACGGCCTTATCCACGCCCGCTTCATCCTGACGAGCCGCGGAATGGCAGCCATGCTGGACAAGTACAACTGCTATGAACCTCCGGCTCGCTTCGGGCTTCTCGCTTCGGGCTTCTATCAACAGGAACATATTTGTACGTAATGGGTCCTGTTGGTTTCCCGGTTTCCCTTTGAAGGACCAACAAAATGGGATTCTCTTTTTTTGAGACTCCAAATCCTGTTCGGACCTCATTTCTCTTCCCAGGTGTATGGAAGATGCCCGCTGGCACAGTGTCTGTTGGCTCAGAGTTGGATTCGGGTCAGTTTCAGACGCGGCTGCAGGGCTCCCGATATGTCTCCGCTGTGGTGGTTTTAAACATCACCTCTTTGGCTCATAGGTGAGTTTCGCTTGGCAGGGATGATGTTTTAAGGGAAGATATGGGGAAGACATGGGGAAGTCTGCCTTCTTTGCTTTGTTTGTCTTCAAGTTGGGTGATCCTAGATAGGTCCTGGCACCTAGGTTCTAAGGTGCTACATGTTTGTCTGCGATTGGAACCTGTTACCCGTCAGTGTACCCCTTCACTGATTTCGCAGGGTTGCCCATTGACTAGCCATGACAAGGTGACTGATTTCCCTAAGAAGCCTCGTACGTCTAGCTTGTGCTCAAACATACCCCGTCTCGATCCCGAAAGCATGTTCGACGCCGAGGCGAAGCCATCCATCAGGCAGTGCTTCCCATCGGCCTCTCTGACCAACTGCGGCAGAGCGCGGCCAAGGCGATGTGGTGTGCGCCCTCCTTTCCGAGTTTTGGGGTCTGAATCCCTAATTGACACTGGGTGGCTCGTTTGTTTTTGAGTTGGTGTCCTTTTCAGGTGGGTTTTAACAGAAAGCCAAACGAAACCACCCAGTTTTGGGACCCCCCTTTTGAGACACACCCAAATCGGAACGTGGAATGAACAGTTGTGACTTTCCAGAGCCGTGCAGAAATGAGCGATGAGGCCTTGAGCAATACATGTGCCAGCCGTGGCAGCCATGTTGTGCATTTTGACCGTACACAAAAGCATTGCGAGCTATGAAGCAGTTCTTCTCTACTCAGACTTCAGTTTGCGAATGATAGCTTCAAGATTGCCGAACTGTCTCGGTTTGGCCCGCTGAAGGTGTACTGCCCCCACTGCAGAGAAGTCTACATTCCAAAGTCTTCCAAATTGGAATGTCAAGTGCTCAGGGAGGCTTTGCCAATGCGAATGGCTCATTCCCTGAAGCCATGACACTTCTTCAGTGAGGTCTTGATGGTGCTTATTTTGGCACTACATTCGCTCATTTGTTCTTCCTCACATATCAGCAGCTTGTCACGCCCTCAGTTCCCGTGACGTGGTGCATCCTTGAATCATCCAGACACATGTAGTCTTGGCAACCGGCACTGAGGTCCCTCCATGCATGCCTCAGATACACGTGCTACTCTCAGTGGAAAAAGAGGAACCAGGAGGTTTCCAAATGTGGGCAATCGGAACCCGTTTAGTAGAACTCATGTAGAATTCGGCCCCGGACCAAAGACGGGTGAGCCTTTCATTTTGAGCGCACCCTGTCGCCAGTGCCCGCGCATCTATGGCTTCAAGATTCACAAGAGTGTGAAGGAGAACTTGCGACGGCAATGATCTCAGCCCCGGCTGTCAGACCTTGGACAATTGGTTGGTTCAGGGCCCGTTCTCGTGATAGAAAACCAATTTCTATGATGGTGTCCACCAAACCACAACCTCCAGGACAAAATGGGGTACATACCCTTTATATAGCCGCAATACAGAGGTTGTATATTTGATAGAACGCTTGGGGAGTAGTGGTTTGGGGGTAGTGGAGACCAGTTGAAGAGATCCAACTGCTCTGGAGGATAACCCATTGGTATCACAGATTTCGGGTGATTTGGAACCATGTGCCAGACTTTCTCACTTGCTCAGGCAGAATGACAAAGCGCAGAAACAATTGCCAGCGGGCAGCAAAGATGGAAAATCCGCCTGCTTCTCAGATCCATAGATCCATGCGGGCGTGTTTTTTTTTGGAGACCCAACAAATTACCTTTTGGTTCCGTTAAACCCACCAAAAGGGGGGTGCCCTCAAGAAAGACACCCATGCAGAGGCGGGTGAACATCTTGGAATGCTCGATGTTCCCAAGGAGCAACAGGAAGCCTCGCAAGACAAAGGCGCGGCTTTTGTGACCCGAGGCTATGTTCAGAATGTTCACGTTCACAGCAGAGACAGACGCACTGCACTAAGTGCATCTCTATTTTTCTCTGTTTCTCTCTGTCTCTCTTTCTCGCTTTCTGTTTTTCTTTTTCTCTTTATTTTATTCTTTCTTTATATCCTTCTGTTTGTTTTTACTTCTTTCTCTCTTTATTCTGTCTTTCTTCCTACCTTCTTTTAATTCTTCCTGTTTGCTTTCTTTCTTTATTTCTTTCCTTTCATTTCTGTTTTGTTCTATTTTTTGTTGTGTTTCTCGTCTTTCTTTTATTAAAGTCTTTCTTTCTTTTCTTATTTTCTTTGCTTTATGTTCGTTCTTTCTTTCGTTCTCGCTTTCTTTCCTGATTTATTGCCCCCGTTTTTCTTTTCTCTCTCTCTTTCTTTCTGTTGTTCTTTCTTTTTTCTCTTGCTTTTCTTGTCTTTCTTTCCTTTCTTGCTTTCCTTTCTTTCTTTTCTTTCTAGCCTTTCTTTCTTTGTTTGTTTGTTTCTTTCATTGTTTGTCTTTCCTTTCTTTTCCTTGTCTTTTTTTCCTTCCTTTCCTTTCTTTTCGTGAGACCTTTCTCTCTTTCTATCTTTCTTTCTTTTGTTCTTTCTTTTTTTCCCCGTTGCTTTTCTTGTCTTTCTTTCTTGTCTTTCTTGTCTTTCTTGTCTTTCTTTCTTTCTTTCTTTCTTTCTTTCTTTCTTTCTTTCTTTCTCTCCCTCTCCCTCTCACTCTGTCTCTCTCTCTCTCTCTCTTTCTCTCTTTCTCTCTTTCTCTCTTTCTCTCTTTCTCTCTTTCTCTCTTTCTCTCTTTCTCTTTCTCTCTCTTTCTCTCTTTCTCTCATTCTTTCCTGCTTTCTTGCTTTCTTGCTTTTTGCTATTTATTGCTTTCTTTCATTCTGTGTTTGTTTCTTTCTCATGTTTTTAATATGTCTCTTGGTTTTTTTGTTCTCTCTCTCTCTCTCACTCTTTCTCTTTTGTTTTTTCTTTTGCTCTGTCTCTCTATTTATTCCTGTTTTTTGTTTTGTCTGTGCTTTATCCTTCTCGTTTTCTTCGTTGCTCTTTCTCTTTCCGTCTTCTCTTTCCGAGCCAGAAGCAGGCTGCCCCGTCTCTCTGCTGATCAGGCAAGAAAGACCCCGCAGCCAGCTGACGGAGGCCGCTTTTCTTGCCCCGGATCAACAGATGAGTCCTATCGCTTGTAGGATGCTGCCGAGACTGGCGCCTTTGGTAGCCGCTGAATTCACAGAGTTTCCCAGGTACAGATGCCATACAGGAACGCCCCACCAAGGGCGACACACATGGCCACTAGCCTTGTAGTGGAGGCTAGAGATGCCGGTGATGAGCCGATTGTCTCACCCACTGTACGATAGAGAGTCTATATAGCGCGGAAACACACATCCCTAGGTGCAATTTGCATGATGAAACATCTTAGGTCAATTATGGTGGTTGTATTAAGCCTCAGCGGTTAATGGTGGCAACTGAACCCCCAAAACTAGCAACTTCGGTCGGAAATCGCAAGCTTCCGATTTGTCGCCGCGTCCAAAGTCAAACAATGTTGCAGTATTGACTCGTCAAGGCAGAGCACGATGGAACGCATCAGGCATTGTCTGGCTGAACAAAATGCGTGTCCTTACTGACTTACTGTCACAAGAGTGTGTCTTAAAATGCGGGACCCCCAGAAAATTACTGGGCATCCGGGCATTGTCCATTTGGTACCCCTTTTCAGCTGAGCATTCTGGTAGTCGCCACGCAATGAAGAGCTGCGGGATGCTCTGCGGAGTCGAGGATGCGGGCATTGGCCGCACTAGGGCAGTTCAAGTGCGGCTTTTTCGAGTCAAAGATCAGCCCTCTGGCTGTGAAGGTTGAGAGGGAACCACCTCAAACATGGGCTGGTGGACATGAATCCCCGAATTCTGATGTCGGCTTCAGCCCACCTCTGAAAGCCTCGGAAAGCCGCACTTGAACTGCCGTTCTGCCTTGGCCAGTGCGGTGCTTGCCATTGGCGGCCATGACAGCTGCCGAGAGCCTTGTATGGAAAAGACTCGTGCTTTTTTCTAAGCCTGGGTATGGCTCATCAAATTAGGGAGATCCGCAAACAGAATATGTTCCTTTTGGCTTCCCTTTGAGCCAATCTGAAAACGGAGATCTTGTACTTCACCTGATGAAGGCTACACACACACAGATGAAGGCCACACACACAAAAACAAAAAAACACAAAAACACAGAACAACAACAAACACATACACATACACATACACATACACAAACACAACCACAAACACACAAACACACAAAAACAAACAAACACAAACACACAAACACACAAACACACAAACACACAAACACACAAGCACACAAGCACACAAGCACACAAACACACAAACACACAGACACACAAACACACAAACACACAAACACACAAACACACACACAGACACACAGACACACAGACACACAGACACACAGACACACAGACACACAGACACACAGACACACAGACACACAGACACACAGACACACAGACACACAGACACACAGACACACAGACACACAGACACACAGACACACAGACACACAGACACACACACACACAGACACACAGACACACAGACACACAGACACACAGACAC
>CAUJNA010003570.1:217777-272777 GCA_963377175.1 Effrenium voratum
CGCACGCGCGCACGCACGCACGCACGCACGCACGCACGCACGCACGCACGCACGCACGCACGCACGCACGCACGCACGCACGCACGCACGCACACACACACGCACACACACACACACACACACCCACGCACGCACGCACGCACGCACGCACGCGCACGCACGCGCACGCGCACGCGCACGCGCACGCGCACGCGCACGCACACGCACACGCACACGCACACGCACACGCACGCGCACGCGCACACGCACACGCGCACACGCGCACACGCACAGCACGCGCACGCGCACGCGCACGCGCACGCGCACGCGCACGCACACGCGCACACGCGCACGCACACGCACACGCACACGCACACGCACACGCACACGCACACGCACACGCACACGCACACGCACACGCACACGCACACGCACACGCACACACACACACACACACCCACACACACACCCGCACACACCCGCACACACCCGCACGCGCACGCACGCACGCACGCACGCACGCACGCACGCACGCGCGCACGCACGCACGCACGCACGCACGCACGCACACACACACACCCACACCCACACACACACACACGCCCACACACACACACACGCCCACACACGCCCACACACGCCCACACACGCCCACACGCCCGCCCACACGCCCGCCCACGCGCCCGCCCACGCGCACGCGCACGCGCACGCGCACGCGCACGCGCACGCGCACACGCGCACGCGCACGCGCACACGCACACGCACACAGACATGGGGAAGCCAAAGGGAGAACCCGAAGCGATTGTGGGGAGCCCCCCAGGCAATTGCAGGATAGGGCACAGTCACAAGCATAAATGGCAAGTCGCCCATCCGGGTAGGCCATTTTGACCCACGTGTTGATGGTGACTCACCTGAACACCCCGAGGATTTCAAGAAGAACATGGTGCTGGCACATTTCATCATGACAGCATCTTGCCATCAGTGTCGAAGCTCGTTTCCCTTTACGACTTTGTTGGGTGTGTCCTTTGTGGGGTGCCCTTTTTGGGGGTGGTCGAAAGGGAATCCAACAGGACACCAACCATTTTGGGGACAACACCCCAAAAAGTTGGCACCCTCAACAAAAGGCACACCCACATCACCCAAGCCTGTAGATTGCTCGACACCTACGAGATCTGCGAAAATCTTCGGATTGGAGATCAATCGTCGAGGCTGCATTGGGAATGTGTGCGTGTGCCACCACAGAATCATCCAAATCGTTTTCCTGTCAACTCTTCACAGTTGGTACTTTGGACACATCCCAGGCGTGAGACAAGCATTTCTTAATTCAACATATTCTGCGAAGCATCCGGGACGAGAACAACCCTCATGCCAGAGGTAGTTCAACACCCAATGCCTTTCTATCCGCTATTATTTGCACCACTGCCAGACCTCAGACGTGCGCATGCATCAAGTTTTTCATACCTCACTTGTCAGGCAGATACAGTTCCTGAAAAGTGGTTGCAGCCTGAGCAGCCTGAGCATGTGTGCGTGTATGTGATTGAGCCGTGTGAATTGAGGTGCCTGCTCCTTTCAACAGGACAGACTGGCAGACTGGCATGCACTTGTCATGCGCACCTGTTCAGCGCGTTGGCAGCATGTAATGTTGATTCATCAAGAAAGATAAATTGCACTCTTTGCAACCTTTGCGCAACATTGGGTAAACAGCACCAGCCAAGCAGAAACGGCCATTGGCTCAGCTTGCCAACTCTCCGAAGCCATGGCAGCCTGGAGGTTCATGCTGATCCTTTGCATCCTTTGTGCGAGATTCTTGGACGATTGGACCCATGTGGTTTTCGCGGGTGCCGCTTTTGCAGCGATAAGGGAAACCCAAAGCACCCATGTTGGGATCCAAATCCTTATTCGACATATGTTCGTTGCACTTCGCATGCTACAAGGCGCACAGCCCTCGCCGAGAAGACGCTCCAGCCCACCACGGCGACGCTACTCCCCGCCACGAAGGCGGTACGACGACCGCAGGCGCTACGATCCGCCACGGAGGAGGTACGATGACCGTAGGCGCTATGATCCGCCGCGGAGGCGCTACTTGGCAAGACAACCAGGGGTTCAAACCCCATGCCAAATGACCAACTGATGAGGATAACCCGAGTTGAGTTCCTTGTTTACGACATATCCCGTGAACAAAGTTTGACTCAGGGACAACGAACTAAGGCTATGTCCCACCTGTGGTGTGTGCTCCTCATTGCACTTTCTGCATCATGCCTAAACCTCAGCGCGTCTAAGCCCTACAGGCCGCTGTTGTCTCACTTTGAACGCGGAGTTCCAGAGTCCGTCAGGGCACCTGCGACCGGTTCCCTGTGGGGAGGATGTTGAGTGACCAATTGCCCGCAAGGTCGGGCACCTGTGAAACGTGCGTGACTGGCTATACAAGGCGCGGGTCTCGTTCAAGAAGCATGCAGCAGTATGCATGCCCATGAAACAAACTGTGGCTCGACTGTGCCCTTTGCAAGCGGACGTTTCAGATGGGTTGATTTGAAAGGCTCCATTTTGCACCTTATTGGAAGGGTCAACATCTAGGTTTCAGAGTCTGTGTTCTGTATGCCTCAAGACGTTTCAGTGTGACGCATAAGCTTTGCCTGCAGGTTGGTTCCAAGTCTACAATGTGCAGCTTGCGCCTCGCACTGTTTGAGGCGGCTTCAACCCTTGAAGCTATTCCCTGGCCCCAGATCCCCGGCCTAGGGGTCGGCGAATTTGGCAGGTGTGACTCGGCGGGCCCTGCAAGCTGCGATGCGACAGGATGCATTCAAGGCTACACCAACGCGCCATGGCTGTGAGCTACATGAACATGTGGGCGTGTCGTTTTTGAGGGTGCCTTTGTTGGGGTTCTTTTAGCTGAGGGTTCTCCTATTTTTGAGATTTTCTGTCATGACTCTTTGCAGACGCCAAACGCCAAAGCAGCGCGAGAGACAGTAGGAGGCAAAGCGCTTCACGAATTGTAGGGTTGGTGGCGGAGTAGCTGGTTTGCCTGCCTTTATAGCATAAGGGGATTTGTGTGTTTTTGAGGGTTCCTTTTCAGGCTCAGGTTGAGTTATACATATTATATATATATATATATATATATATGTGCTACCCCCCCCCCTTCCGGGAGCCCCCCAAAAAGCACCCGCGCGCTTGCTATATAGATATATATATGCTCACACCCCACCCATGATCCACTTTTCCTCCTTTGCACATCTTCCATGTTTGCAAGTCCACTCAACAGCTACCATAGCTTTGCACATTTGCTCATTTGCCATCTTCCACCTTTTCAATTCTGCTCCACTACTGTCCATGGCCTTTCCACGTGCTTGCCAAAGAGTTAATCGAATCTTACTTGATTGATACAGCAAATATTTTCGAAGTATTCCCTTACTAAGTTCTATTCATGGACAGGCCACTTTACTTAGTTTCTAACTGTGGAACTCGTGCCCTATTAAATTCTGTGCACGTTCTGCTAGTTAATGTTAGTTTCACATCACGTATAGAAAGGACTTCTCCTTTCCATTCTCATTCGACATAGAAATCCTACTAGACTTTCTTCCTTTAAAAACTGATTAAACCTCAATTGGAGTCCAATTTGGTGTAAGCCTTGTAAGGAGTTCTTCTTACAGAGCTTTAGCAGGAGCTGTGCATGGAGCCCCACAAGCAGCTTAAGGAGCTTTATAAGAACTTTAACATGTGTGTATAAGGAGCCTTAAATGCAGCTTTGCAATGACCCTTATAAAAAGCTTTATCATGAGCCTTAAAAGGAGCTGCACAAGCGTTTGTGCAATAAATTGTACAAGGGAGCCTTTAAGGAGCCTTAAACAGATCTTTATGATGAGTAGTGTAAGGAGCTTTATTTGAAGCTTCATTCAAACAGTCTTATAAGCACCCAAGTGAGCTTCAAAAGGAGCTTTGCAAGCAGCTTTATACTGCGATCCTTATATGGAGCCATGACATAGAAAAGCTGTATAAGGAGCTTCAAAAGGAGTCCGACAAGCAGCTTTCCAAGTAACGAGTGTGAAAAGGAGCTGGACCAGGAGCCTTCATTAAGGAGCCTTCAAAAGAGCTGCATCAGGAGCTTGAAAAGGAGTGTTGAATTCCAACTTAACATTGAACATCTAGTTCACTGGTCACACCCGTTCACTGTGGCTCCAAGAAGGCTCAATCATGGCAGTGCCAATCCTGCCCAAATTATGGACATGCCAAGCGCAACTCGAGAAAACAACAAAACACAACCCAGAGGAGAGTGTCGGTTTTTGCCAAATGGGTCTGGTCTTGGTGGTTTTTGCCCGTGTTGTGTTTTTTGGTTTTCCCGGAGTTTTGTTGGGTTGTTCAGATCTATCCCTTCAAACAGCAAAAGACAACAATTATAATAACTAGGGTCCTCATGAAGAAGGGCCCCAACCGAGAAAAACCAGAATAAAAAAACAGAAAAACCAAAAACACAGGGGCCTCATGAAGAAGGGCCTCAAAACAGAAAAAGGAAAAACAAAAAACCAGAAACACCAAACAAGGGGCCTCATGAAGAAGGGCCCCCAATAGCCCCTCTGGCCCGAGCCATTGGGCTCTGGGAGTAGGGGCCCCTGGGCTGCGCTAGCTTCCTTCCCGGGGCGGTGCAGCTCAAGCACCTCAAATGCACCCCAGCCATGTGGCGCTTCATTGCCGGCGGTGGAGTGGTTCTTCGGCTTCGTGCAGTTGGTGTTTGTTGTGGACCTTTTTGCACCGCCCTTTGCGATGGCCGCTGGCCAGGTCAAGGGGTGCTGGAGGTCGGGGAGTTCACTTTCTCCCTGGTCACGTGTGATACTCAACGGCAAGAAAGGTGGCTTGGAACTTAGGTGCGGTGACTTTCTTCCGACTGGCAGTGGCGAGAGACGACGTCAGGAAGCAGTGTTGAACTACAAAGTAGTTGGGGCTTGAGTCGGCAGTTTGCTTTCTCTGTCGGGCGTGATGTTTTCCCCTTGAGCGATCACGTTGTACAGTTGCAGGCAAGTGCGACCACGGCTGCCCAGAGGCTGTGGTTGCCATTTGTTCGCCTAAGAGTGTTGCTTTTGCGCGATGTGGAAGACTTTGTGTGAGACCCAAACGCGGTCTGATTTTTTGGGCCCAGGCTGACTGTTTTGCTGCCGGCCTGGGTGCCCGTGCGATTGGCAGCTTCTGCTTCTGGCGTTGCTGCCTGTAGTTCAGGTCAGTGTGGCCCGGGGCCTAGAAGACCTCGTGGCCGCGGCGATGCGTCTGGATGGCCCGCTGCGAGAGTCCGAAGAAGGGCCCCAAACCAGAAAAAAGACCAAAAAACAGAACAGCACGAAAAACCAGAAAAACTAGAAAGGCCAAAAAAGCCAAAAAACTGGGTCTAGGAGATAGATCATGGAAGTCGCCCTTCTTCTAAAAGACCTGGTTTTTGGGTTTTTCTTGTTTTTCTAGTTTGGTGCCCTTCCACCAGAAGATCTTGGTTTCTTTCACTTCCATAGGACCTTGGTTTTTTCTCTTCCAGAAGACCATGCTTTTTCTTCGATTCTTTTTTTGGCTTGGGGGGGTCGCGGGAGGTGAGGCCCACTGCCGGGGTGCCTATCCCAGAAGGGAACTGGCACTCTGTGGTAGTAGAGGTCGTTTATTCGGTCCCTGGATCTATTCCGGAGAGAGTCCAATATGCGATATGATTGGAGGATGGATTGTCCCTGGTGGCTCGGATTGACTGTTATACCTGTAAAGCGGTCTGCAAGCCTTTTATCAATGTACCATGCGTCTGATGACTGTACAATTGAAATAGAAGGGCCTTGGGCCAATGGTTGCAGGAGATCAAGTGTTCAACAAACCAAACACAAAACAGACACAAATTTCTTTTGATCTCCAGCACTAGATATGAAATATGTTTGGCTTCATGGCCTTTGGCAGTAGCCTTGATTTATGCCGTAGCCATGTGTGTTGAAATACTGGATTCATCCTGTTTTCTGCGCGGATGAAATGTCTTGATTTGCAAAATGGAAAACAGTCTGTACTGATTCTGTGAGATGCCTAGATGTATCTAAAAGATGATGTGCATCGCTATGTACATGCGGGACGGATGTGAAACTATTGATCTCTCACTGAATAGTCTTGTTGGCGGTGAGGATCAATTCGGTTGAAATTCGTAGTGCCGATTTCGGGTGTTCTCTCAGTCGAGCTTCAGAAAACTTCTTTCCTTGGCGGATCACTCAGACCAAAGGAGGTCGAATGGATGCGAAAGGTGGCAGCTTCATCAGATAGTCAACGGTACCACCGATAGCTGCTGTCGGATTGACTGCCGTAGTCTCCGTAGTCGTTCCAGGTCGAGTCGCCGTAGTCCTTCCACTGCTTCGGATTGCCCCACTGCTGCTTGTTGTATTCCTTGTACTCTTGCTGAGTCCAGGGTTGCTTCTTCTTGAGGTACTCCTTGGATCGCTCAATTGGTGGCAGATCTGCTGCGGATGTAGACCATCAGCGGACTGTGTGAATCGGCATCTTGAGAGCCATTCATGAGCATCTCGTTGTTCACGCGCTTGAAGCGTTCCGCGGATGAGACCTGATAGTCGAAAATGGCAGACGTAGGGTCGTTCCGCATGGTTTCCAGTTGATCATCTTTCATTGCGTTCATGCTGGATGTTTGTTTTGCCCCATCCAAATACGAAAGTCATCATGACATCTGGGAATGTTCGATCAAACCCGGATCCAGTCTTCATGTATAGGTGATGACGGACGATGGATTTCAGGGTGCAGGAAGTCTCCATTGCATATTCTATTCTGTCCACGAGTGGCAAGTTCTCCGTTTCATTCCACAATCTCTGGTATGCCTTCATGAAGATATTCATGAGACCGTTGGCCGGATTGTAGACGTGTTGGAGTTTGCTGTAGGTGTTCGCGGACTTGTTGGCGTCTCCGGTGATCGCATCGCATTGATACAATGTCACGAGCGGCATGGTTTCGGTTTGAAAAAAATCCCGTGCTGCTCCATGGCTGATTGATGGATGGATGTGAAAAACTCCAATGGTAGCAAACGGGAGGTCTGCCCCGTCGGCAACCTCGGCCCAATGTACTTCTTGGATTCCATGAACAGTTGCTAGGCAGTCAGAGGTCGGGATGTCGTATTCGGCATCAGTGCAATGGTTCTTGGTTCCGAAGAAGCATCTGAACATACCGAATGTAGTTCCCCAGTTTTGACTCCTTGTGGAAATGTGCCGTGCCAATAGTTCCACTCTTGCGGAAGGTCCGCCGCGGACAAAGCATGCGATTGGTCTGGATGACCATTGCTTGATAGACTATGCCCTTGTATCCAAACCGGATGAACGTCTTGATGAGTTCCTTGGATTTCTCATCTTGAGGACTGAGGAATGCGTCTGCTTCATTTAGGCAGATGATGTGCGCGCTGTTCTGCATCATCATCTTCATAATTGGTCGATCCTTCATCGCCATGTTATTCACCTCCTTGTTGTCCAGCTTTGGATTCCTCGTAAGGTTTCCGTGGTTCATGGTGAGCATGTTGATCGTCAGGGATGAGGTGAACTCATGTGCCTTGAGATGGTCCACAGAGGAACGGTCAGTTGGCTGCATCAGCGATCCCAGAAAACCAGCAAATGCTTGGATGACCTCTGGTTTGTCATATGCTCTGAGCTTCTTCGATCCAATTGGAAGCTTGATCGGATATCCTGATACTGGCTGTGCCTTCCTGGTTTCTTCCATGGATGGCCATTCTCCTCGATGGTGGAAATAGAATTCTTCTTCATCGAGGTTGACATTTGGATCGACATGTGCCAATGAGGCTCGCTTGCATTCTGTCAATTTGGGATGAGCTGTCTTTGGATCCTTGTTGTACTTCTCCATGAAGCGGATGAAGTTTCTTGTGGTCTCCTCAAGCTCTTCCTCGGCGTCCTTCTTGTTCATGTCTATTTCAAGGTATATCTCCTTGAATTCCTTGATGAACTCTTCTGGGTTCTCGGGATTGCGATACTCCATGGTGACCTTCGGCTTGACGGATCTCTCCCCGGAGGGTTCCGTGTTCTCCTCATCATTTTCGTCCTGATCGGTTGGGTGGCGTCGCTTCTTGGTCTCTGTGCATGTATCTTTTTCGGATTTTTCCTTGTTTTGTTGGTCGGTATTCACATATTTGAAGAAGGCATCAGCGAATTCCTGGATCTTGCTTGTACATCTCAATGTCTTCGCGACCGAGATTCTTCTTCATGATCCAGTTGTTGCTCATTATGATGTTCCCATCAGGACCAAATGCTGCAACAATATTCTTCGCCTCGATGGTTTGTTCTGTCAATGCTGTTCGCTCTTCGGAGAGTCGGATGCCGTAGTCCTGGTCCTTGAGGAATGCAAGGATCAACAATGCATCTCTTCCTGTTTGCACATGTGTCAATGCTGCTTCTGACGCGTCGTCGTCGAGGATAACGTCGTCGATGCATGCCATGTGGACGTGCACTCTCCCCGAAGGTTTGACTGGGATTTTCCAGATTTGAGCCCGTTCTCCATGATGCTGATCAGCAGCTCTCCATATGTTGCATGGAACATGAATGTGATTGGCTTCTTCGCGAACGGCTTGATCTTTCTCTCTTCTTCAATGGATGGTGGTGCCGGCCTTCGCATTCTGTATTTTGCCTGAGCTGTGCCTTCATCTTCACGGGGCGCGTCGGATCTTGAAGGATGCGGACTTGGAGGAATGGATCCTGTTGGAAGATCGTAGTCCGGTTCTTCTTGGCGAGGTTCACTCTTCTGTCCAGACCAAAGGGGGCGTCCAAAGGATTGGAGATCGACTTCTCGAGTTTGACCGCTGTTGCATCTCACATAGAATTCCATCTCTGGATCATTGAGGAATTCTCTGCCATTAGGCATGCGGATCTGGATGTGAGGTTGTCGATCCATCGACTCCTTGCAACAATGCATCCCTTTGCCTTGCGCTCACTGTATGACCCGTCCACGGATGGATACACGAAAGCAATCTCGAAACGTGCCTTTCCATAATCCGGGAACATAGCCATCAGGAGAAGTCCTGGCTTATTGCCCATGAAGTTCTTCGCACATGTAATGCATCCCAATGCATCGTAGAGCTCAACGGATCCGTCAGGATTCATGTCCACTGGTCGTCGGCGTTTTTTGTGGTTGCCCTGTTTTGGATCATGTCGAAAACATCCGGAAAAATCTGCTCAATCGCTCGATTCGCCAGAGGATGAGGTCGGTGATCTGTTTTGCCTTGGATGGAGCCTGAAGCCCATGTATTGTTTCTCTGCGTGTGGGCCATCACCTTGAAGTGTTGGCTGCCAGTAATCATTGAATCTGGCTCTCAACCAGAATACCTTGGCTCCATGTTCTTGTTCATGCTCAGGAATGAAGTGGAAGTCCGGAAACGTGTCGAGGATGGTAGAGCACTCCTTGTAGTATTCGAACACGAAGTTGAGGAATCGAGAATTCCCAAAAGGTCCTGGATGTACGGATGCCCTCTGGAGGCAGATGCCGTTATCTGATTCTTCTGACACATGCCACCGATCGTTGGATGTGAGAGTTGTCGAAGTGCAGGTCGTTCACCAGGATTATTGTCGGATTCTGTCTCCTCATCCAATATGTTCTTCGGTGCTGGCTTAACCTTTGGCACCAGCCTCAATGTCGGTGGTGGTGACTTCGGAACCAGTTTTGGATGTGGCATCGCCTTCGGCTTCGGATTTCCTGCGGGAGGTTGCTCTTCGTCATCCAGGTCATCATCGTTGTCGGTATCTCGATCATAATCTACCTGCTCCATGTTGACATTATCTGGTTGTTGAGAGGCGGATGGATTCTCATCGACGACCTGCTCCATGGGGCAGTCGGATGTCTCATCTTCCTCGTGACGAGCAGGGGATTCCTTCAAAGGAGATGCGCGTCTCTTCACTAGCGGCTTCGGCGAAGGAGCCGCAGTGCCGGATTGTCCAAAGATCAGAGAATCGGCATGTCTTCGAGGTGATCAAGCATACACGATTGCAAAGGTCGGAATGGTTGTAAACCGAAGTGGCTGCGGATGCAGACACATATTTCTTGAGATTCAAAATGGGTCAAGTGCAAAAACACGCATCACGGATTTGAGGAATTGAAAATGTGCAAAATGAAAAACTCATGCATCAGAATTCGTGGACATGCGGGTCATGCCCAGGTTCCCCAGTAAGGAAACATGAGTTCTGCTATACCGACTCCTGCAAAGGCAATGATGTCGGGTCTGTGCTTCGTATTGTGTGCTAGCCACTCAACCAAAAATGCCTTGTTCTGCAACATAGTACGGAACGGTGGGTGTGCATCAACATTCAAGAGATTGCCGGTGAGGACGGCCTTGATGAGCTCGTCTGCTTTAGCTGAATGCTTGGTCAGCGAATCTGCCAGGCAATCTTCACTTCGTACATGTGCAAGGTCATGCATTTGTCCGCTGTTGCTTTCTTTTCTCAACATTTGGATCAAATGCATTGTTTCTTTCTGTTCCGGCTGATGTGTTGTGGATGCTGTTGTGACAAGATTATTCGCATCAGTGCGGATGTGTACATCTGCGATTTCGCCTGTTATGTCTGACCAGAGACCGCGAAGAAATAATGCTGAACCGTAACAACGCATCAGTCCGTGCAGTTCTGCAACAGTAGTGGACATCGTTGTGGCGGTGATCTTGTGCGTCTCATAGTCGGCCAACGAGCCTCTCGAGTTCGATGAGCCCTGGCGAAGATCTCTTTGTTCTGCAAGGAATATAACATGCGCACGTTGGGATGACTTATCTTCATTGTTGCGATAGGATGCATCTGGATAACCAACTATGCGTGTCTTGCCACGAAGGGGCCAGAATCTCATACTAAGCGGAATGCTTTTGATGGTTCTGACTGTCTTATTAGTGGCGCGAACGTCCTCAATGGTCGGAGATGATGCTGATAACCAATATGGAATTGCGTTCGCGATTGTAACCAATTGATCTGACCTAAGACACTTCTGTAATTATGCAGTATGCATTTGTGGAGTGAGAGGAGTGTCGTCCTTCAGGAATTTGTCAAAGGTGATCTCCTGAAGTTCGTCAATGGCAACGTTCTGATGGACATTGATGTACCAGCCATGCTTGTCGTCCTGCTTCCATTGGATGCGTTGTCCTACGAAGAGGCAATCATTTTTGTCTTCGGAACCAACTTGAATTCTTTACGAAGTCGTCCCATGATTTCCTTCTCGAACACATCATCACCGGTCATAAGAAGATCATCAACATGAAGAGAAAGTGCTCCATGAACTTGTCGGTTCTTGGCATTGTTACCGGAAACGAGATCCATGAGGTAATCAATACAATTACGTCACCGCCGGACGATGCGATCGTATCCTTCTAGCAACCTGGTCAGCTAAATAGGATTTTGGTCTTGCCTGCATCCAAATGCAATTGGGACAATTATGTTCCGAAGACTTTGGCATGCGGTGATGTTTTCATCCGTTCATCAGTCATTCTCAGATGCGCCGGCTATCAAGCCGATGCCCATCGAGACGGATCCAACCGACCCAACGGATGAACCTCAACAACCTGACACACAGCAGCCTCCTGATCAACCGGACCATCCCACGCCTGATCCAAGACCTCCAACTCCACCGGACGAGCACGTGTCAGATCCTCCTCCGGATCCTCCACATCAGCCTGATCATCCCACGCCGCCAACACCACAAGGTGTATCACCAGACAGTCCAGTAGATCCACCGTTGCCGCCACACGACAAGCCTGGCGGAGGAGATTCAGCGCTTGAACGGCAAAAGCAGTCCATTTCATCCTCAAGCGGACTCAATCGACTGGGGGGCGATGTCTCTTTGCCGTCACAGTCGCAATCATCTCAACCAATTCTTCCGACTGTCGTGGTACCTTCGCCACCTGCAATTCTGACGAATCCCGAAGCAGAAGACCATGATGAAGATCTTGAACTGCCAACACTTGAGCAAGAAGAAACAACTGCACCCGTGCAGGGCAGTCCATCCAAGAAGCAGAAAACTGGGAAGAAGAAGAAGCCAGATGACAATGATGAGTCACCTGAGCATTCTCCCAGAAAGGAAGAGGAAGATCTGATCCCTCATGTTCCAACCTCATCCGGCACTGGAAGAACCAGATATACTGACCAAGAAGATGGAGAATCAGAAGACTCTCAGACAATGATCACGAAGCTGATCTGTGCGAACACCGGATCCTTTACGGTTCCGAGAGATATTGAAGGCAACCCTGTCCTCCTTGGACGCGTGAAAGGGACCTTCAACCCATCGCCCCGATGTGGATTCTCTCATCAGAAATACACAAATAAGAATCATGTTGACCGGTTGCGCAAGAACATGACCGACGATGACCGTGCACTCTTAGTCTTGCACTCATCCAAGCAAGAATCCTTGAAGGCTTCATCCACATCCGTACTCATTGGCAAGAAGCGGAAGGAAGCGACGCCACCGAGACAAGAGCTTATCAGAAGCAATTCCATGAAGCAATTCTTCTTGAGTGCAAATCTTGGCTTGATAACGAAGTGTTCGACTTGGTCGAAACACGCAAGATTCATGTCAGGAACTGGGTCACCGGTCGCTGGGTCCTTACCCTAAAGCGAGACAAGGATGGTAACTTCCTAAAGACCAAGGCTCGCTGGGTCCTCTGGGGCTTCCAAGACAAGCAGAAGAACGATCAGCAGACAGACAGTCCTGCTGCATCCAGGAGTGGCTTCCGCCTTGCAATCCAAGCAGCCGCAAATAAGGGCTGGAATATATTCCACATGGATTTGAAGACAGCATTCCTCCAAGGCGAAGCATACGATCAGACTCATTTTTTCTGAAATGGGATATCCACCACACATTGGAGCGTGCGTGAAGAAGCCTGCCTACGGGCTGAATGACGCACCCCGCAGATGGTGGAACATGCTTGGTTCGGCGCTCCGTTCTTACGGACTGGTGCCAACCAGGGCAGACCGTTGTACATATGTCTACTACGGCAAGCAGCTTCCGAAACCCGCATTGGTGAGTGAAAAGAAGTCATCCAATACCTTCGATCTCGAAGGAGCATGCTGTGCATGCATCATATTGAGTGGATGAGATGCACAATTGTCTCAACTTCTTGCAACCATTCCACATGTTCTGACATCGCCAGTCATTAGGATCTTGTTTAAAGATATCGATTTCAGGTACTGCTTCATCGTCTTCTGCATCTTTTGGACTAGCGGATCTTGGATGCCCAATGGTTGAACGTCCTTGTTGAACGGGAGATCCTGAATTCGGACTACTGCTGGTCATGTTGAGCTCCTTGTCAATGGCTTCCATCTCCTTCCTTAGGATGTCAACTTGCTTGATTGTGAATGGTTCGAAAAGGTCCTCCAAGAGGTACACCTCGTTGTCAAGTGGCTTCACCTTCAAGTGTCGTAGGAGGATGTGCGCGAGATCCTGATACACCTGTGCCAGTTTGGTTCTGCTTCCGAAAGTACCAGCATTTCCCTCGAGGGGTTGATGTTCGTGCTTGACTGAGCTGGTAAAATTTTGAAATCTCCCCAGGTCACGGATGGGTCTGAAAATAGTTGCTGCATACAGTTCAGATACCATATGTTGGATGTCGGGATTTTCAATGATGAAGTATCTTCCGTGCTTCAACTGATATCGCGCAATCGATGCCACAAACCCAACCATGGGAAGATAGCGTTTCCGCTTCTCCCAGTCTTTGGTGGTCTTGTTGGATGTTCTGCACATTTGACCACGGTCCACAGACCGGTGCCATGAGGATTACATCAGGTGCCTGCTCCTTGATGATCTCCGTGACCATGTGTCGTCCTTTGGATGTCGTTACGTCGAATCCGGTGCGGATGTCTACGGGAGTCCCAACCTTAAGACCTGTGAGTGCGCAGCATTGACTGAATCTGGCACTTCCTGCAAAGATCCCGAGAACGTGGATCTTTCCTTTACGTACACAATTCCAATGTGCTTGTTCAGGAACGGATGTGAGGTCCTCGACGAACATGTTCTCTGCCGGATGAGGTGCTGCAGGCTTGGGAGTTGTCTTTCCCGCGATGCGTAATGGCACTGAGGATTCTGCAAGGATTCTCGCTCTTCTGGCAAGAGAAGATCAATTCCAGGTTTCGGAGGGATGGTTTCATCCTTTCTGACCTTCGTCATGTTAACCTTGATGAGTCGAGTCCCAAGATCAAGTCCTACCATTGCTCCTTCGATGGAAATGACTTTTCCTTTTAGCCACATTCCTCCCTTGCTTCCATCGGAACGGATCTTGGATTTGTCTTCCTGCCAGTAAAATACTTTGTCCTTCACGTGACGAGGCTTAGAACTCATTCGGAGATTTTGAGCAAGGTCTTGTCGGATGTCTTCGGATTGACGTGCTTCTTGGAATGCTTGCTTAGACAGCAGCTGCTTGATCTGGATGGCTGTCAGCCCTTCCTCATTCCTGTCAATCGTCGAACTGCAGCTTCAGCTCGATTTGGCCATGGTGTGTTCGGTCCCAAAGAAATCGGTGTGATGTCAAGGGATTGATAGAAATGTTCCCATGTCTCCGTCATGACGGCTTGATCTGCGACAACTGATTTGGGCTGCAAGTGGTACTGGTCAAAATAGTTCCTGAGGACGGTGATGTTCTCGACTTCTTGCGTAGTTGTCACTGCCTCTGCAGTGAGCAATGTTGTTGCTCCATCCAGGATGACAAAAACAATGATGTGTTCTCCTGTTCCAAGAGGAACTTGACAGTGATCAATGAATGTCATGTCACCGAAGGTGTCCGCTCTAAGTCCACTCGTCTTGCTTCGTGATGGTGCTTGTTTTGCGGCTTGGCAAACTTCACATTCACTTCGGATTTTGTCAAAAAGATCGATTGTTGATTTTGGCATGTGAAGCGAACGAGTTCTGAATCGAAACTGATCTGTTGTCATGTGATGATGCTGGAGGTGGAGCTTCTTCAACTCTTCGGGGTTTGACAATCGCTTGTGGATTCTGCCTAGGGCAATCGGAAGCGATGTTGGTTCATCTGAGGATGGTGCGAAAGGATCTGGCTCAATGGTCGACCGGCCCTTCTTGTCGATGATCCTGTCTGCTGCCGATCCTGAACCTGCTTCTTCGTCCTTAAGCGAATTGTCCGCGAAGGTGAAAATGGTCTTACCTATCCACAGGTTAATCATTGGTTTGTTTGCCTGGGATGTAAGTCTCCAATTGTCTTCTAGGATGTCTGGATCTCCAGCTTCGGCTGCATCAATGATTTCCGTGGTACGCTTTCGGCTGATGTTATCAGGATTGATTGGACATTCCTTGGCTCCACTTGGTGTGAACAGCGCCTTGCGAGGCGTGATGTGCACACGGATGAGCTGCTTGTTCTTCTTGTCAAGGATCCAATGGTCCTGCTTTTGAGACCCAATGATTTTAGGAGTTGCTAGGTCCTCCTTTGTCTCGGATGATTCAAACAGTTTCACTCTTGGAGATATCCCTGGAGGGAAACCTGATGCTGTTGTCATCATCGTAGACGTAGTTGGTGAGGCCCTTGATGGCAATTTCTCCATGTGCTTTCACTCTTGCAACTCCAGCGAGGTCCAGCGAGGTGGACGAGTGCATGTCCTGTACCGGATACTGGAACTGCTTGACGGTTCATGCTAAAGGCCTTGCATGTGATCTTGTCACATTGAGGTGTGTGCTCGATGGTCATGTAGAGGTTCCGCATCTGACTGATGCTGAGGAGGGTCGGTACAGTTCCTTGTTCGAGGATGTCGATGTTGGTACTGCGTGGAGGAGTTGTGTGATATCGGAGATGCAAGGTGCAATTTATCTTGGCTGTTTCTTTGCAAAAGTGAACTTGGTCTCGGCCGGGATGTACTGATAGGAGATGAGGTCCTTCATGGGTTCGATGGCCTGAGTAAAACGCTGGATTGCATGCCAGCTGCCCATGGATCTGGTACATCCGTTGTCCAGGATCGCATAGGTCGGATTGTGCTGAGGGTTGATGACAGGTGCCATCAGCTTACGGACAAATTGTGTTCTGAAACTGAATCTGATTGGATCAGTTTCCCGTGGATGGCTTCTTTCTCATGATGCTCATATGCGTCATGGAATGCCATTAGCGCTTGTCCTGTGCATGTCTCATGGGATGAGTACCAGCCTTGTTCGTTCCATGTCCATGATTGATCCCAATCTTGGTCTGTCCAACCGGCATAGGCAGGCTCTTGGAGTTCAGCAACTGGCTGTGTGGCAGGATGCTCCTCCGACTTCTCTGCAATGGCTGCGAACGTTTTGGATTTTTCTTTGTCATGTCCGCCCTTTCCTTTGCCATTCTCATAGGAATGATAATCCTTGCTTCCATCATAGGGATATTGGAATTTGGATTTTCCTTTCTTTCCCTTCCTTCCCTTGCCTTTTCCCCAATATGCCTGGTCGTAGGGATCATAATTTTCATTGGCCATATTGGCCTTCCCGCCAGAACCGCTTTTTCGAAAGGGTTTGAAGCCACCTCGTTGGTGACTGCCCTTTTTGTTTCCTGATTTTCCTTTTCCTGTGCCGTGAAGACGGGCATCAAGTCCATCCATGCTGCCTTCAACCTCATAAGAAGGATTTCGAATTTTGAGGTAAAAATGAGGAACTCTTGGTTCTGCCTTCTATGATTGAAGAAACTGAGGAGCCTGCCCTTCAGAAAGTACTTCTTCAGCGTGTTCTTGAAATAGTTGACTCCTTCATCAGGATCTTGCAAAATGTCATTTTGGAGGACTGCCTTGTACATGTACGCATCTCCTGTGCGTCTGCTTTTGAGGAGGGGTCCTCTCTTGGGTGCTTCCACCGTGGTGATTGTCACCCAGTCGTCCACGAGTTCTTCATACCTGAACCAGCTGACTTTTCCGTCGTACGATGGCGGCTGCTTGGCGGTCATCGACAAGTTGAGTGTTTCCTCCGTATAGCCGGATGATTTGGCCATACTTGAATAGGCCTCCATGAAGCCTTCTCCATCGGATGACATTTTTCCTTGGATCCCTGCAAAAAACCCGCTCCGCTACCACCACTGCCGGGGTGCCTATCCCAGAAGGGAACTGGTACCCTGTGGTAGTAGAGGTCGTTTATTCGGTCCCTAAAATCCACTCCGGAGAGAGTCCAATATGCCAATGTGGATGATTGGAGGATGGATTGTCCCTGGTGGCTTGGATTGACTGTTATACCTGTAAAGCGGTCTGCAAGCCTTGAGCCAATGGTTGCAGGAGATCAAGTGTTCAACAAACCAAACACAGGGGTGGGGGGTTACCATATGTATATATATATTATATATATATATATATTTATAGATAGAGGGAAACTAAATGGCAAACCACACTTGTTGGGGTCCAAATGCTTATTCTTGCAAGTCGCCATGCCCAAGGTTGCTGGAAAATGCTTGGCTTGCAGCTCGCATTGCGAGCAGTGCGATCGCCCTGATCTTACCCAGTGTGTTGCAGCATTCCGGGAACCCACGGGCGTTTGTTGGTGACCCCCTTTCTTGGCCATACATTAAAAAGCCTTGTTTTTAGCTTTAATTACCTCCTTTTAGCCATGGTCTGACATTATGCCCTCAAAAACAGGTCATTTGACATTGGAGGGGGCATGCAATCCCTGAGGCTCCGGTCCCGCTAATTGCGATCCAGGCCAATGCGCCCGAGGCTATGGTAACAGCGGGAGACCTGGCTCAAATGAATAGATGCTGTGCGTGTGTGCGTGTGTGTCTGTGTGTTTGTGTGCGTCTGAGTGTGTGTGCACGAGTTGTTTGTTTGTTTGTTTGTTTGTTTGTTTGTTTGTTTGTTTTCTGTTTGTTTGTTTGTTTGTTCCCCACATAGCTGAAAGCTACAGGGGTTCCAGCTTCTTCTAAAAAGCGGAAAGTGATTTGCGAATTTGATGGCCGGTGCTAGGGGACATGCAGTTTGTTTGAGGTGCTGGTGACGGTGCGTGCAGTTTGGGGTGCTGGTGCAGCTGTGCTTTGGGGCTAGGCAGTGTGAGGTGCTGCTGGAGGTGCAGTCTTTGGCTATTTGGGGTCTATGCTGGTGTAATGAGTTTGTTTGTTTGTTTGTTTGTTTGTTTGTTTGTGTGTGTGTGTGTCTTTTTGATGGTGCCCCCCTTCTCACCTTCGTTTCAATGGAAACCAAAAGGACCACTGCCATTTTCGGGGGTGCAAATCCCTTTGGTGAGCCGTCCGGTTGAACACGAAAGCAGGACTGGCTGTGGAGCATGCACATCTCACTGCCAAAGCTGCAGCACTGCGGGTGCCAACAATTGCAACAAAGGCAGCTGCGAAGCAAGGCCGCACTGGCGCTTTTTGATCCACAGCATCGGTGGAGTCAGGCCATGCTGTCTTTGGGGTATGTGTCAAACTAGAGTTTACTAAAGGCTGGTTATCCTTGTGGTTTTCCTTATCAACCTGAAAATGGTACCCTCCAAAAAGCGTTGTGTACCCTGTTTCATTGTTTTGAGTGCACCGGATGGGAAAGCTGTAGCCCCTTGTTGGCCATATACCCAAATAGTCTGGAGCAGCTGAGCAGCTAGCGGTTGGCGAACAGGATACCCTCCAAAAGGACACATGGAGTGCTCAGGTCGCTCGTTACACAAATGATAGAAACCTTTGCTCTGCTTGCGGCTCGTCCTGCTCAACCTGCGGTATTTCTGGACCAGGCCGATGTGACAGATGTGCGAAGCTGAGTCGAATGAAGGTTGAAGACGCGGCACCTCCAAAATACCCACTTGGTTTAGGGTATGAGGACTAAAAATGAGGTATTTCACTGGCAAACCAGGTTTATCAAAAAATGCCCTGCAAAAGGGCGTGGCCCTGGTGCTTGCTCACTGGATCATGGTTCCAAGGTGACGATGGTCATTTTGTTGATCGCACGAAATCTTGCCAGAGATGCACGCAGAACTGTCGCCAGTGCAGGGATGGCACTTTGCAAGGGTGCGGCCCTGATTCGAATCGGGGGTCCGATCGGTGATGGGGTTCTAATAATCGGGTTCCGATCATCCACAGAACAGTTTACGCATCCGAAAGGAATCAATTTGTTAGAACCCATTTAGGGTCCGACTGATCCCTGACGGTTGTGTGAAACCGTGCAAAAGAGCAGCACAATCGCACTATCGCACTCTCGCTTCCTGAGGTGCACGGATTGTTATAGTGGATACGGCTTCGACAAAGATCGACATTGCGTAGAGCAAACGCCTTCAACTGGTGCCCGTGCTAAGTTGAGCTCATTGTTTGTCATGATGCCTCTCTTCATGATTTTTTTTGGAGCACCATATTCTTTGTCTTCTGTCATGCGGTTTCGTTCCGAGGCTGGTGGATGTCGATTATCGGCGGCGTTTTGGCATGTCTCACATGCGGCGGTTGCTTCCTTTGCAGAAAGCGCAGTGTGCGAGAAGCTTCCATGTGCCGTGCCCGCAGGCAGACCACCAGAAGTGAGTTGCAATCAACGCCCGGGTAAGCGAAGGTTAAGGGACAGCCCCAGCCATAAGCTGGCACTATGAATTTGACAGGTTTTGATTGTGAATCAAGCGTTCTCTACAGTCGGAAGATACCTTACTCGAAGAATGAGCTTCCCTAGGGTTCCTTCTACAGTGTTACCTCAGTTGCCACAAAGCCCAATCAATCTGACTGGTACAGAAAACATCCCCCGCTCCAAATACTCACTTCATTAGGGTATGGACTAATAAGGACGTGTGGAACACCAACACGGGTATTTGGATTAGACGAACAACTGAGGCGTCAGCCACTCGCAGCCAGCGCGGCGCTGTCTTCCGCTGCGTCTGGCATGTCACTGCCTACCGTTGCACCGCCTGTTGCGCCTGTGGCCGACCCCGGCAGGTGGGGTTTGGCAGAGCACTTCATGAGCCTAAAACCGAATCCCATGGGCCGATTTAGTAGGTCTTTCTCCCAGCTGCTTTAAGAGGGGTCGTGGTCAAAAGACCTACTTTGGGGTTTAAGGATGGTCATGGACCTCGAACAGGTTCCTCTTAAAGGAATCATGACCACCAACGGAAGGATTTTCGACCATGGCACATATGAGTTGACTAATTTTCTCGAGGTCTACTGTTTGAGGCTATCCGCAAAATACCCCAAACCAGCCTAAACTGTGAACCCTCAATAAAAATAAAGCAGTAAGTTCCGCCATTCTATCCAGGCAGTCTTCCCAGTCTTCCCCGCCGAGCGGATCATGGCTGCGACCCTCAGTTTGTGCAATACTCCACCCTCTTCAATCCTCCTGACCAAGGCGAGGCTACTACACCTATGACCGAGTGAATCACGACGTTTGCGAGTTCCAGCTTCGGTTCGAGAATACAACTGTCCAAGGCGAAGGTGTAGACGATGTAGGCACGGAGCATTTCGGCATGGCTCGTCACAACAGGGATTCGGACCCCCAAATGGTTGGTTTAGAGAAGGAACCTGCAAAACATACACTGATTTGAACTTGCAGTACTTGATGCTTTGGGCACGGCATCGGCACCCGCGCGGGTTTGCCAGCTCGCTTCAGGCTGCTACACGATTCGTGGCACCTACAAAAGTGCGCAGAAGTCCGTCACTTTCGCCAAGAAGTCCCCTGGCAGGACGTAAAATCATACAGGGTCCCGCTTTTTGGATTAGGTGGACGCAGATTCCCAGAGGTGATTGGTTTCCCCAGCAAAACCCGGGCTTAAGTCTTCCTTGGGGAAACCAAAAAGGGCGAGGCGATCGATCGCCCTTCACTTGCATGTGACAGGTATCGCTTGGGCAGCCGAAACCACTTGGGCCTTCTCAATGAAGACAACGAGGGCCATGTTGTGACCTACCAGGGAAGGCGCGCAGCAGTAGAGTGCACTGATCCCACTCCGAGAAATCAGGCTGGTTGGTGACACGCTTGGCGCTGGCTTCCGGGGCACTTGGCAGATCAGAAACAGTGGAACAAATAGCAACTTGGCCGCGCATCAGATAAGACCTCAGCGGGTGAAGAGGTGAAGCCCGGGCTCCGGGTTGTGTCGAAGGAGCTAATCTCATTCCAAGCCCAGTCAAACGGGTGAAACCCAAAGGAAACCCGCACATAAGCTCGCAAGGGGTCTAACCCATGTAAAAACCCAACGGACACCCAAAGGAGCACCCTATGAACCCAGATAAACCCAAAGATCAAAGGGAAATCCAAAGGGAAACCCAAAGGGAAAACCATAGTTTGACTTTGGTCCGAGGCAATGGGAACTTCCACCTCTGGCCGGCCATGGAGAGCTGGGCCTCCGCTCCGCCGCTGGAGGCGCTCGCGCCCAGCCAGCAGCTCTTCCAGGTGGCCGAGGCGAGCGGAGCCCAGTGGCGTGTCTAGGATTCCGGGACTTTCAACTTGTGGAATTTAGGGATCCTTGGGACGTGATGGAGTGGTTGGAAGGCAGGTGGCTGGAAGTTCTGGTTTTTCTCCCCCTCCCCCCCTGGTTGCCCCTGCATGGAGTTCCCAATGCGGCCCAGGATTGGCGTGTCAAAGTAGGCTGGATATGGCTCATGCAAGCGGGTTTTCTCTTGGTTCCTTCACGGGTGGCGTGGCTGAGTGCGTGGCCAAGTGGCTGAGTGGCGTGCTTGGAAGCCAGGTGACTCCAAGACACGGGGCTTGAGAGCATGATCAGAACCTGCTGATCTTTTCTGTGTTTGCCAAAGTACCCGGTACCCCGAGCCAAAGCCATGACATGGCGGCCACCCGACGCAACTTGTTGTCTGGGACTTGAAATGGTAGAGAAGACCACATGCCAGGATGGCGAGTGCGTGATTTGCTTCGAAAGAGCGATTTCTACGTGCTTGCGGCCTTGTGGACACATCGCGATGTGTTCTCAGTGCGCCTTGGCGTTCACATTTGGTGGGCGCGCAAAGGCTCGAAAGGCCTCATGGCTATCCGTGAGGTGTCAATCGACTGCCGCTTCCACGGACTTGCCCAATTTGCCGCTCCCGGATTGAGCAGTCTCCTCAGCTCGCGAGAAAGAGCACATTCTCAGACGGTTTTTACTACCCCCAAACCACTACCCTCAGGGGTTTAAGGGGCTATAGCCATTTCATACAGGGGTGTGTCTTTTTTAAGAGGACCCCCAAATGGCTTTTCCCCTTGATCGAAAAATTACACACCCTTTTGTCCAGCGAGAGGAGTGGCCGCGGACACCCTAGAATGCGCGCGCTTGAGGTCTGTTCTGACACGGTCTGGAGAGCAGGGCCCCAGTGCGTCACAAGCCGCTTCGATAGCAAAGCGCCGTTCACAAATCAAACATACCCTTCCAACTACAAACATGGACGTTCACAGCTCCCTTTCCAATAAAAAGGCAGTCTTCCAAAAGGATCTGTGAACCTCCATGTTTGTTGGAGAGAGGTACTCCTCATGGAACCCAAATGATGGCATTTGTGTGTTTGTTTGTTTTGATTGTATCAATTTGCGGGTCAGTTTAAAGGGAAACCAACAACCAACAAGACTCTACCCATTTTGGGGTTTTCCTAGTTTTACACATAGGGGGTCCTTTCCAAAAAGGGGTAGATTTCTCTAGGAATGATGGCTCCATCTGCAGGGGAGTGGGATCAGTCACAGCTGCGCCCATGAGGCCTTGCGAGCGGCATAGGCAGCTGACTTGCCGGGCTCCGACATTTTGTCGGACTAATGTGGCATTTGGCTCCACATTTAATCTTGCGGATCGCCACCAAAGGTGTGCGTGGGACAAGAGGCAAATATACAGAGCCAATGCTCGCTCTCGGGTGGTTGGCCAGAGTGCGAGCCACGGGCGCCCTTGCCGACAATCTTGTTATGTGCAGAGCTGAGCCACACACGTCTATGACGACATGGGCTTGGCGTGGAGGCAGTACAAAATGATGGGCGCGTGTTTTTGGGGCGAAAGGCACTGTGCCCTTTTCAAACCCAAATGAGAACCACAATTTCTTCGTTCCCCCTATTTTTACACATGCCAGTGTGTCGTTTTTGAGGCTCGTGCCCCTTTTTTGGTGGTAGAGGGCAACCAAAAGGAAAACCGAAGCCAATTTTGAAGCTCATTTGGGGGTCCAAATCCCTTTGACGAGCCATGCCCAAAGCAATTTGTCGCTGCCAGACGCACGGCGACCCCAGAACAAAGTGTTCAACTTTTGGGTTGGGAGAATCATTCCCAAAAAGCTTTCAGGTCCAACCCCTTCAAGAAGAAGGCTTTTCGGAAAGTCCCTGAAAGCCAAATGTTGAAGATCCATTCAAGAAAAGGACGCTGTCAACGGGTCTCTGAAGTTGGGCGCCTTAAAGTAGACCTCATCGCCCGAGTTGTGCCTTGTAGTTGATCAACAGTTCTTCACTTCGGAGAATCCCCGACGCCCCCCCATTGCGGATAGCCCCTTGAAACTTATGGAGCTGGGTGCAACCTGGACTGGCCCGTCTTTATATTTCTGCATTCTGGAGGGTTTTGGGTAGACCCCGTTACCAGGTAGCGATTCTGACGTATTCTGCCTTCAATCCAGCTCACGTGATGTGCACACGCTTTGCCGTGTAGGACCTCGATGGATTTCCGCTTCGCCTGCGAAGTTCCACAGGCGAGCGCTTGCGCCGGTTTGTGAGCACTGGAAAACTCCAACGCACAATGAGAAGCGGGGACTTGGAAAAAGGGCTTCTAATAGAAAGGTTCCGGTTGCAAGCAAGCAGGACAATCCAAGAACTTATTTGGCTGCGTCTTTTTGAGGGTATATACCCTCTTTGGGGTTGGTCTAAATGGGTTCCAACCGGAAAACTGAAGCCCATTTTAGGGGTTTGAGACAGCCCCCACTTTGTTGGATCCCATTTCGGGCCAGGGAGACCCATCTTAAAAGTTGGGTTCGCAAAATCGGAATCGGACCCCCAAAATGGCCTCGATTTTCTTGGTTAATCCCTTGACAAAAGACCCCCCCTTTGGACAAAGGACGGCTGGCAGACTCCTTTGCGCCCATTGTGGCGCCAGCCCGATGTCGTGCTTTTGCGTAGAAGCCCCTCATTTTCATTTTAGCTCCCCAGGCCTCTTTTGCTTGATCCAAAGCATTCAGGGGTTGCAGTTTTAGCAGGGACCACAGTGTATTGGTCACTTGTTGTGAATGTTTCTACCACTTTGCGTCATCGTGTTTCGCTACTTTGCCGCAAGGAGGACATGTGCTTAGCCATGAGAGTATCTCACATACGTTTTTTGCCAATCCCGCCACCTTGCTGTCGCGCAGATCGCTGCTCGTGTTTGCGCTGCAATGAGCCATCCTATCTCAGTTGATTCTCGGCCTGGCAGCTGCTTCTATCATGTGTTTGCCATGGGGCACAGCATGTTTGCTTTGCCCCGGGATTCAGGGCTTCTTGACACTGCATCATCATTGGGTCCTCAGACCATTCTTTCAATGGGAATCGGTGAACCCCAAGGCCCTGAGGTTTGTAGCCATGAGCCTTCAGGGAATCCCAAAACTGAACTCAGCGGAAAACCTGGCTTTGAACCGGCCCAAATATTTCCGACAGGGGGCCCTGTGCTGGCCCATGTTTGCATTTGTTGCTCGCGACGCTGAAGCGCTCGCGTCATTGGGATGTCAGAGCCGTCCATTCTGCCCGGGTAGCCGGAGTTTTGAACGCCATCGCGCCGATAGGCGCTTCTCCGTTGTAGTTTGGTGTCTTGCCAGGTGATCGGCCAACGTGATCGTCATGCAACTGCGGACCGGGCTCCCGGTCACATTTTGAGCGGATGGTTGGCGAGTGGAAGCCAGCCGACGTCCTTTGTTGGCGCTTGCCGGCGAAACATGCAAGCAGTACTTCAGGTTTCTCGTCAAGGCAGTGACGCCCCAGCCGAGCATGGGCGCAAAAAAGATCAATATTTTGAGCGTCATTGCGGCAGCATGGTTGGTTGCAAATATCGTTTTGGACAGCTGTCACACGATGCATCGCTCGGATGGGCAGTGAAGGCATGCAACAGCTCGCATGTTTGCTCGGCACAGTGCCTGCAATCAACACATATGTGCCATGACTAAAGCACCCGTTTATTTGGGGTCGGAGGTGTGGTCATGGACCCCTTAGGGGATCCGTTCGAGGGAATGGTTTTGTTTCCCTGCAAAGCCACACCAGCAACAGGGGGTCCATGGTTTTGCGAAACCCTCATATGTTGGGTCAAAGTTACATAGGGGAACACTCTGAATTATCCACAGAAGCCAGGGTTCTCACTACTTTCGCATGTCGAGGGGAAGCAAGTAAGTTTGGCAGTGGCTTACATGTGCTTTTGCCATCTTCAACCTCAAGCTGCGATTTTATTGTAGCTTCGCCTCTTTCTCTTGCGCGAAAAGCGATTCTTTTGGTATGACGAAATTGACGTCTTTGCTCTTCCTGCTTGCCGGGTGCGCAGCCGACAAGGACGCGCTTCTGGCGGACGATGAATGTGCGGATGGGCAGTGCGCCATAGAGATGCTCCAGAAGTTTGAGCGGAAACTGGCCAGCGACGAGTGGGTTGCCCTGATCGAAGCTGGGTCAGCGTTTTAACATCTGAGACACCTTTGACTCAAATTAGCCGATCAACACCGATTCGGGTAGGTCACAACCAGAAATAAGTGCGGCAATATCCGCCTTTTTGATTCTTCACATGCTCTTGGGGTTTTGGTTGTGACTCTAAATGATGAGATTTGAATCCGATGCCCCTGCAATTTAACGTGGGGCACATGTTCCCAAGTTGTTGTTTTGTTTTTCTCTGGGGCACCCCGTAGTTTTCGGGTTGAATGACTCAGGAAGGCTCAGCGTGTTCCAGCAGTGGTGGCATTACCTGCGAGCAGGTGGGTGAAATGCGCCATGTCAAGTTCCCCGCGGGGGAGTTTCCAGTTCCTAGACAGGTCTCTGTACCTTGGTAGTTCTCAGCCATACTGTTGATGGACAAATCCACTTCACCAGTTGACATGGACGAAACCCTATAATTTAAATACCGTTGACAGTTTAACTTTTAGCAATCAACAAACCACTCAGGTGCCTGCGAATACCATCATTGAGGGCGCCGGCAATCCGAACAGCGGCGACAAGGCGACCAAGCCCGACTATAGAAGTCAAACGGTCTTTGTGGCCACCCACGGATTGTCAGGCGGTGATGGCGGCATTTGCTACTGCCAAAACCTAGAGAGGACCTGGGAGCCACTGTCACCTAGGAACCCGTACCATTGCCAGCACCTCACCAACGACCAGGTGGGTCTTCTCAAACTCGCCTCAAATGAATCGTTGGTTTCCCAGTAAAACCACCCAAGGGCCCAGAAATTCATTTTGTGCGACCCCAAATGTTGGTTTTCCTTCTGGTGTCCCTTTGAACTAGATTAAAAGGGATCCTTCAAAACACACCCATTTTGAGAAGCCAGGTCAGATATCTGCGCCCGGGCTTCCTCATGTACTCCAACACCGTGGTGAAGAATATCGCCTATCAGGGCAAAGACCGCCTGAGGCCTTCAGACAACGGAGCTCTATGCGGCGGCGGCGTTTTTGAAACCCCCGGCTGTGTCCACAATCAATGCCACCTGTCTGGCAGGGAATTGGCATTTTCTTCCATTGAACATGTTGTGTGTTTGTACCCTTAATAACATAGGCTCCGTCCATTCTTCACCTAGTTTTATCATCTATAGTTGCGTCAACCTGTCTTCTGTAATGAGCGTTGAGCCCTAGGGTGTATGTTATTTGAGCTTTGCAACATCTGCAGTGAAATGACAGGCAGCAGCTGTGTTGCCTTGCTTGCCACTTGATGGCACTTGCCACCTGATGACCCAGGTTTGTTTTCGCACTTGCAAACTGGCAACGGCCAGCCCGTCACGAATGTGGTCATTGAGAACGTGCGGCTCAACGACTACTCCGGTGACCCCCAACAGGCCAGCCAGCTTGCTGTGTGGGTTGCACAGACCAACACTCAGATGCCGACAACCCAAGTGACCGTGAAGAACCTCGTTGCTACTAGGTCAACGTTTGGCAACATTTTACAACATATTGTATGTTTGCCCTGACTAAACTGACCATTCATTTTTTGAAGTAGGGCACCACCAGAAAAGTGGTTGGCGGACACATATTCGCATCGAAGTCTGATGTCCACCAAGGGGTCCGGGACCCTTTTAAAAACATGCCTCCAAATAGTTGCGAGAAAAGTTTGGAGACTCAGGGGTCCTAAAATACTATGTTTTCAAAAGGACCCTTTGATAGTAGTGTAAGGGTAAGTCCTAGGTCTAGGATTGAAGGTTGGCTAAGGCTATGTTTCTTCATGCCGACGGCATCAACTTCCATGGCTTTGTTCAGAACGCCCTGGTGGATGACACCTACATCCAGAACACCGGGGATGACATCTACGCCGTGTGGGGCAGTCACTTCGATTCTCGGAACATCGTCTTCCAGAACCCCAGCTGCAACCAGTGAATCCATTCCGGAGGGCCACTGGATGGGTTTGTCTCAAAGGGATTTGAACCCCCCCAGATTGGTGGTTTCCCTCTAATTTTCCTTTAAACTAGACTTAAAATAGGGGCACCAACTTCCAGCTCAAAAAAGGCACACCCACAACTCACACCTGGAAAGCTGAGTTGTCAGATCCGTTTGCCAGGAACTCCATCGGGGTGGATGCGGGAAGGGCGCGTTCCAACCACTACGGCTCCTGTGTGGCGGTCTACGGCGCCAAGGAGGCCACCTAGCTTTCGGACGCCGACCATGAAGACCCATTTTTTTTTGTGCATTTTCGTCGCCTCGAAAGGTTGACCTTTTGTTTGCGCGCTCTTTGGGCAACTGAGTTTCTTGAACCCGAATTGGGGGTCCACAAGGACCCATTTTTGAGGCCCAACACCTTCCAATGGAGAGCCAGACTGCTCGAATGGATGGAGGGTCTGATGATGCTTACGGAAGGGCATTGGAAACGGTTTATTTCCAAGACACTGAAAGTTCATTTCTTTAAAATGCGGTTGGCGGTTCGTTCCCAACACCATGAAAGTTGATTCCCAGTCGAGCGGGTCCTTAGAGACATAGCCCACCGGGTGATTGCAGAAGTGAAAGGGCTCGAGGTCTTGTTTACTTCCCCACTTGTCCATTCCGCTTTGAAAGTACTACAAGAGTGCAACAGTTGGTCGAATCTACAGTTCGGGCATCAAACACGTCATTTAGAAGGATGGCCCGAGATGCTCGTGCTTCCTCCAGATAGGAAATGCTCTCAAAGGTTTCTTTGGGTGTGTCCTAAAACGCCCTACAGCAGCTTTCCTTTGTAACACAACCCAACGAAGGAGCGGCGAGCCTCAAAAGGACCCACACCAGACAATTGGACAACTAAAACCCAGGTGGCCTGGGAATCAAACCGGTGTTTCTCTAGGGGTATTGGATCAGTTCAAAACGGATCGACCTTTTCTCACTCCCTTGGTCCACTTTTTGACCTTTTGGCTTGGCAACCAGTCTTAGAGTCCCAAACTGGGCTGAGCTTAACTCAACCCTGGAGGTCACCTTCCGAAATATCAAGTGCTGGGCACCTGAGCAGAACAGGAGTGCCGTCGGCTGTTGCGCAATGATTGCCCAATTCGAGTGACCAAAGGGGCTCGTCTTTGTTGAGGGCTCTTTAAGTGGTCTTGAAGGAAACCAAGACAAAAACCGAAGCCATTTTGGGGGGTCCCCTAAAAACTGTGTCAACATACGAACTTGGATCCTAACAGTGCTTTTGCGCGGGCGAACCCCGGGGGGGTGATTCTTGCTGGAATACGGAATCAAGCGGGATGTTTAGAATAAAACTAGGATGTCCGTAAAGGAGGATTCACGTGGGATATTCCCTCATTTACTGAGAACCAGCAAGCTTCTGAGGGTACCCATATCGCCTTTGTTCAAAGAGCAACCGAAGTCATTGGGGGTTCGATTCCTATTTTGACACAAGCTGAGGGAGTGCCGAATGCATGTGTGTGTGTGTGTGTTTTGAAGGTACCATCTTTAGGGGCAAGTGCAAAGGAACGTCAGAAGGACAACCCGGACATTGAATTGTCAGATCAAAATCTGGGTAGCTGTAGATGATGTTGGGTATGAGGGTGTCGCAAAAGAAGGGGACCCCCAAGAACAAAGGCACACCCGTGAAGTAGCTTGCCAGATGGTGCAGGAGAGATTGCTATGACTCAAAGAACCACGGCGAGACCTGCAACGGCTGTTTGGGCATCATCAAGCAGAGCTTTGATGCCGACTACTCAGGCGGGGTCAACCAACCTTTGGAACCATGTTACTCTTTGTCATTTGTTTGCCCTAGATAAAACAACATTGAATGGTAGTGCTCAAAAGGGCAGTTTAACATCTTACATGGAGTTTTTCAAAATGGTGGACAGGCCACTGTTAGTTTGCATTCCAAGGGAACAAATGAACCCCTTAGCATTTTAGGGGTCACACCCTATTAAGAGAAACCCCAACATTTGTGCCCTTGACATTTTGACGATGAGCCAAGAAAAGGTTTATCTCCCAGGTTGAGGGCTGAACGTTGACTAAGGATCAGTGTTCACCTTCGCCGGCTGCGAGTTCTATCAGCTGAAGCGCAACGGGAGAAACTCCTACGATCTCAGCAACCCTCAGCCTACAAACCGTCCAATCGTTTGCAACAACGAGTGGCACGGAGGAGGTTTGGAAGTCAGGGTCAGCTGAGAAGTCTTAGCTCCCCACTTTTGAGGCTCGAGTCAGAGCCACAGATTAGCTAGCGTTATGGGCTGGACAAGTCTGTGACACGTACTTTTCAGCGTGCGGCTCTGTCGTGCGCACTCGTGCGCGCACGCCAATCGTTTTAATGGACGAAGATTCGTGCCCGTGTGTAAGAAAAAGAAGTGACTTGCGACAAGCGGAAGAATGAGCCGACTCTTTGAGCGTGCACTGCACGCATCGCATATTGCTGAGGCTCGCGTGGCATGGAGGCCTTCGGACCTTTGGACCCCTCCTGTGCGTGAAACATGTCTGCTTCAGCTTTCCACGGATTAGACCACACACACACACACACCACGCAACTCATTCGCGGACCTCGAATCACCTGCTGTTCCTCCTAGCTTCTAGCTTTGCATTTCTCCACAGTTGGACTGCTGGTGTGCCAGCACGGCGACTTGAGCGCAAAGTTTAGTGAAATTGAAGCAGACTGCTGTCTGATCTCTTTTCAGGTGATTGGTTTGGGTTGCTTGCATTGGCGAGAGATTCGGGGAGCGAGGCAAGATACAATTCCGACGGAAGTCACAATTCCGACGGAAGTCACATGAAACTGCTTACCGCGCCCACTATGAGCTTCCCACTCGCTAGCTGCCCGCCCGTCGCGGGAATGCCAAGCAGCTCGCTTACGATGACCGCCGACGAGCGGGAGTTCAGCACTCAGCGCCACTTGCCGCGCTAAGGCGGTCGTTTTGCTTCGTCGCTAACCCCCGGTGGCCGCCGGGGAGGCTCGCAACGACTCAATCGCAATTCGTTCTACCGAGCGCCTCCTACCCTGAAGCCTCGCTTTGGGATTTCGATAACACGCGTGTCAAACTGCTCCAGTCGAGTTGATGCGCGTACGGCCAGCGTGATTTCGAGGTGTAGATACAGTTGACTATTTCCCTACTCTGTGCCAGAAAGGCAGCGTTCTGTTCTCACTCCGTTCCGTCCGTTCCGCGCCTTTGTTTTTGGCAATCCTGCCTTCTTGAGACCTCGTCGTGGGACAGTTGTGTTGCTCCAGCAAGTGGCCCACAATTTCCCATGAAAGTTTCTTTCCTCTCCGCGTCCACCCACTACAACCTTCCACTTTTCTGCCGATTGTTTTGCCTTTTGCGGCCTCGTAAGGGACACTCAATGCCCGCGTGGCTAGCGTGAGATGCGGAAATTATCTACTATTGCTATGCCTCAGTTTTCCCAAGAATCCGTTACGCCCAGACATCTTCTTCTGTAGACCTCTTTTGGGATATTTGACGCGCGCTTTTCCGCTTTTTGCCAGGGGTCGAGTCCATGCGCGCATGTGTGTGTGTGTGTGTGTGTGCTTGTGTGCTTGTGTGCTTGTGTGTGTGTGTATGTGTGTGTGTGTGTGTGTGTGTGTGTGTGTGTGTGTGTGTGTGTGTGTGTGTGTGTGTGTGTGTGTGTGTGTGTGTGTGTGTGTGTGTTTGTGTGTGTGTGTGTGTGTGTGTGTGTGTGTGTGTGTGTGTGTGTGTGTGTGTTGTGTGTGTGTGTGTGTGTGTGTGTGTGTGTGTGTGTGTGTGTGTGTGTGTGTGTGTGTGTGTGTGTGTGTGTGTGTGTGTGTGTGTGTGTGTGTCTGTGTGTGTGTTTGTGTGTCTGTGTGTCTGTGTGTGTGTGTGTGTGTGTGTGTGTGTGTGTGTGTGTGTGTGTGTGTGTGTGTGTGTGTGTGTTGTGTGTGTGTGTGTGTGTGTGTGTGTGTGTGTGTGTGTGTGTGTGTTTGTGTGTGTGTGTGTTTGTGTGTGTGTGTGTGTGTGTGTGTGTGTGTGTGTGTGTGTGTGTGTGTGTGTGTGTGTGTGTGTGTGTGTGTGTGTGTGTGTGTGTGTGTGTGTGTGTGTGTGTGTGTGTGTGTGTGTGTGTGTGTGTGTGTGTGTGTGTGTGTGTGTGTGTGTGTGTGTGTGTGTGTGTGTGTGTGTGTGTGTGTGTGTGTGTGTGTGTGTGTGTGTGTGTGTGTGTGTGTGTGTGTGTGTGTGTGTGTGTGTGTGTGTGTGTGTGTGTGTGTGTGTGTGTGTGTGTGTGTGTGTGTGTGTGTGTGTGTGTGTGTGTGTGTGTGTGTGTTGTGTGTGTGTTTGTGTGTGTGTGTGCGTTTGTGTGTGTGTGTGGGTGTGTGTTTGTGTGTGTGTGTGTGTGTGTCTGTGTGTGTGTCTGTCTGTGTGTGTGTTTGGCAAGCGTACGCCACTTTAGCTTTTTTCTTCAAGCTCATTGTGTGAACTGACTTTCATTCTGTTGGACACGTGCGAGCTATCTTTCGTGTCTTCTTCGCAGTTTCAATTTCAGCTGTCCAAATCGAGCCACAGCCAGTCGCATTCGACCCAGCCTGCTTGGCCCCTGGCATCCCATCTCCATCCGACGAAGTCGTTTCACGCGGCAGGTCTGCTCAAGCTGCAGTCGCATCTATATCGTATGCTTCTTTGGCGAAACTGGCGAGCTTTCCTTCGTTTGTGTTCTTTGGCTCACCATCTTGCGACCTCACAGGCTCCTCCCAACTAGCCCGTGTCATTGATTTTGTAATTTGAATGTATCAGAAATCACAATTCCTGGACTGGACTCATGTTTTTTGTTGTTGGGGGGGGGGGGGGGCATAGTGGACGTGGGTCCTACATAAGAACATTTGCATGAGAAGACTTGGTCGCTCAAAAACAACTCGAAAGAAAAATACCATCATGTAAACATTTTAGCGGCGCATTCGAACGTTTTGACCCGTTTTATCGACAAGCTCATGAAGTGATTAGCCTGGATCATAAACGTTCAGCGCAAGGGTGAACCAACCAAATGTGACGGAGCATAAGCACAGAATTCTCTGACAGTCCATCCTGTGGACTTCCTGGCCCTGCTTTGGCCTGCCCACTGAGCAAACTTGGGTTTTGCAATCGACTAGCTTAATGCATCCTCCGCAGAGCTCTCTTTCTCTCTCAATTTCAGGCCTGTCTTGTTTGACAAGTTCATCCATCTATTGCCATGGCTTTTCGCTCCGTCGTCCTGGCCCTGGCGGTAAACCTCGTGTGTGCGGACTTCGTGTATGACGACAAGCTGGGGGCGGGGAAATCCCCGGTGCTTCCGCTGGGAAGTGCTGACCGATTTGTGCGCAGCGCCTACGAGATCACCCGAACCACTACGGGTGCCTTGGGGATTGTGGGCGGTCAGCATTCCCAGCTGATCTTGGATTTTGGCGATCAGGAGACGCAGGGCGTTTTGGGAGTTTTTGTTAACCATTGCGTAAACAAGGGGTGGAGAGCCACAATCGAACCCTAGGCAAGTGAAGGTTATACAGTTTGGGATGGTCCCAACCATCAACAGCCCTTGATGGTTTGCAGGACCGCTTCAAACAGGGGTCCCAACATTTTCGCTTTTGGCCGTTATAAACATCACCTTTGGGTTGCCAATTTACCGTAAGTTTCCTTTGGGGTGATGTTTGAAGGGGACCCCCGAGTTGTGGATTTGTGCATTTGGGAAGAGCATGGAACCCTGTGACGCCAGATTTTGATTCTGAACTCCCCCAACTCAACAAACACACCAAACAGAAGGTGTCCCTTACCAAATGAAGAAACGAGTAAGCAGTAAGCTACGATTTTTCGGACTCCCATAAAGACTGCCAAAAAGAAACTGCGACCAAGGCGAGCAAATTGTTTTTTTCCCGTGGGTCCATATTGGGAGACCCCGAGGAGCCCATGCTGGCCATCGACTTGCACACCGTCCGCGATCCCAAGAGGTCCGAGGAGCGCCTTGATCTGGGCGCCATCTTCGTGCTGCGGATCCCCTTCGAGGACGTGAGCACCTCGAAGAAAATGAACTCGGCCAACACCATGACGCAGGAGGGGGTTAAAATAGGAGCCGCCCCACAGGACAAGGAGGTTTCTCTTTACAATGCGATTCGGTGTTCCTTAAACCGAACTGCAAAGAGTACCTGAAGAAAAGTGTGCAGGAGGAGCTGAAAGCAGCCAAGGCCACGAACCCCAACTTCGCGGCCAAATCTGTGTACCGGGAGACGCTAGGTCAACATTTTATGGGTGGCCGGTTTTTTGAGGGTACCATTTTGGGGTGGTTTTAAAGGGAAATGAAAAGGACACCCACTCATGTTGGGGTTCCTTTATTTTACAGCAACCCCCGTATGATCTTGGATAGGTGAACCGAACTGGTGGACACCAGAATTCACTGGAGAGTTATGTCCAAGCATTTTCCAAGGGGTTCCAGCTTTCAACATTGGTAGCCAGGACATTGGGCACATGAGCCTCAAAATACCAAGTGAGGCTTGCTCGCCAATTGTTGCCGTTGGCTAAGACTATGGCTCACGTCTTTGGATGTCATTGACGTGAATATTGTCCATCGCTTGCATCTTTGGCCAATGAAATCGGGTTGACTAAGGATGAGCATGGGTCGGAAAGTGTCAGAAAGGGAGGTCTTCTCTTTCCTGCGGGTTTGGCACAAGCTCTTTGCGCACCGCTACGGCAAGCTGAGCTTCAATTGCCAGGATCGCCGCGGGTCGAACAATTTTTCAACCAAGATTTGTGGGACTTGGTCCGTGTGGGGGCTGTGGACTCTGAATTTCCCGACGGAACTCTAATTTTCTGATTTGCATGTCCTTTCAACTTTACAGGAAACGACTGGTCTTGACCCAGGTCATGATTGGTGCTGCCTGGTCGTACATGAGCGGGGGGACCCTGACATGTCCCAACTGCCATCTCTTCAGCCTGCCGTCGGGCGACGAGATCCACGCGCTGTTTGAGATGACCAAAGAGCGGCAACACGCACTGGCCATGGGCTCGGTGGAGCACACCCATGGCCCCCCGCGCCAGACTTAACAGAAGCCTTTTGCTTTTTTCCTTGTTCCGTTGCCTTTGTACTTTTTTACGCTTTTTATTTGTTGGGCTCGAAATGGTGGACATCAGCATTCGGTGGACGTCAGATGTCGGTGAATTTATGTCCGATCCTTTTTCGTCGAGCGTCAAGTGGCCACTTTTGCATAGTTTGATGAAGGCCTCATGGTGGACACGCTGGACACTTTGAACGGCGAGTGTGGCTTCCGCGACCGGCTGCTCATGCCCAACGTCTCCGCCTTCCCGTCTCCCCGGGCTTTGCCCTTGACGAAGCTGAGTCAAAGTTATTACTCAGATGGGTATGGCGACTGATGTTCTCTGTTCAGGCTTTCCATTTGGTGTCCCTTCACAAGCACAAATCAAGTGCCCACCGCCCATTTCGGGCCCATTCACAGCAAGGAAGCACCAGCTCTCAGGGGACGGCGCCGCGGTGTTCCGCGCCTACACGCTGGGGCTGCTGAGCAGGATCATGATTTAGACGAGTTTGGCCGGGCTTTTGTTAAGAGGGGTTTGGGGGAATTGCCAAACAAGTGTTTAAGAGGTGTTTCCATCTTTCTGATTGAAATTCGCCAGCAAAAAGCGACGCCTTTTATATTATTACTATTTGGTTTTTGTTCTTCTTAGAAGGGGGAAGTCCCCTTTAAGAATCAACGCATGGAAAGAGAATGGAAATCTGGCAAACACATTGATTCACATTGATCTGTTTCTCCCCGAGTTCAGGACAACCGCCTGAAACACCGGCGTTTTCCCCTTTTTTCGTTTTCCCCGGAGACGCGACACCGAGGCTGCACCACATCGGCTCCAGCTTCGACTTCTCCGAGCACCCGGAGGTCTTCCGCGGGGACCTGAGCTACGCCAAGCGCGCCTTCACCTCTGCGGAGCACGCCTTGCTGTACCAGGACACCTGCCGCTTGCCCTTTAAACCCAACGCCAGGTCACGTTGTTGAAGGTACCCTCACCAGTAGTTTTCCCTTTTGGGTTCCCTGTAAAACAAGCACAAAGCAAGTGCCCTCAAAAAAAGAAGTTGCCATGACCAAACGACCCTTAGGGTGGTGTCATGGATCCCTGAATTTTAACAACTAGACTGCCATTGTCAGGGTTCCCTGGATACCATGATTGGGGGTCCAATATAACATAGTGAGGCTCCCTTGATGTCCTTTTTCAGGAAGTCTTGAAGTGAGCCCTGCAGGACGATGACAACCAGCTGGAAAGGGCCGCGCGCACCAGCATCAAGGTGGGGCAGGGTTGGCAAAATTGTAACCACTGACCCCCTTCTCTATGCGCAGTCTGATTCGGTAACGGCACCTTTTCGGGTCGGTTGAAAAGGGAAGTCAAAGGGAAAACTCTCTTTGGGGGGAGGGGTGTCACTCCAAATCCGTCCATCCGTCCATATTGGAGAGCCAGGTGGGGCCGTTTGACCTGGCGCTGAATCTGGGGGGCAGCCTCTTCAAGTTTTTGCTGAATCTCCCGGGGCAAGAGACGAGCAGTGCCACGGTGACGGGACGCAAATGGCAATCCATCCATGCTTTTTCCGCGACGCCTGGGAAGCCACAAGCGGGTGAGTTTTATGTTTTGTTTATGTCGCTTTTTCAATTATTCCTTTGGGGAAAACATTCCCCCCAAAAAGACCCAGATATCCGGTTTAGCACCAGGTGAACACCGGCATGGATCTCTTGCGGCAGATGGATCTGGGGCGGCGCATGGTCAAGGTCGGTGACCAGGTGGGTTTCTCCAAATTGATTCTACGGATCAGCAGGTGCTTCAAGGGGATACGTTCCTTTAGTATACCCTTTTCAAGGTCCAGTGTAAAGTACTACAGGGATCCCCACAGGTTGGTAGCCATTTTGGAATGGTTGAAGGAACCCTAAGGCAACCCAATGGTAGGAAACCACCAGAGGTGAAGCAACCATAGGTGGATCTATCTAATGGCAGCAACCTAAATGGGGAGAACCATGGAAAGCAGGAATGAAGGAACCCCGCCATGCTGGACCACAGGTGAGTTACAGTGGCCGGCAGCGATTCACCTACGCCGTGACCGACACGCGCCTGGAGATTGCCACCGGCGGCATGCTCGACTCATTGAAGATTCCCTTGGGGATCACTGGGCTGCTGTCGAAGCTAAGCTTTTCCCAGCCATAGCTTGGAGCCCATTTTTAGGGGTACTCCATATCACGTGCTTCGGGTATTTTTGTGGGATGTTATACAGTGTTTTTTTCTTTCTCGGGTATCCTTTTTGGGTTGGTTTCATGCTAGATACATACACTGAGACGTTCAGACTTTTGTGTTTCCGAGGGAGTTTATGACACGTCCTACAAAAAGTTTGGCTTTTGGCAGGGGACCCGCGAACTAAGGAAGACGATGAAGTTCGACCTCTTGAGTAAGCACAACATGCACGCAGGCTCATGGTTGTGGGAGCAGGGGCTTTCACAGAAAGGGTGATGTAGTAGCCATGGGGCCGGGAATCCCATTTGGGTATCACAGGTTTCCCACGTCGCAGGCTCCCGCAAAGACTTGCGCTATGCCGGCGAGGTGGTGGTCATCAACAAGAACCCCGCACATGCGAACAATGTGGAGCTCTGGACCGAGGAGGATGAGTATGAGATGGTCTTTGACAACGGCTCGGGGTCGCACCTCGGACGTGTAACATTTGCAATATTTGTCCACTGGAATGATGAATCAAGGGATTCGACCCCTACCCCCAAATCCTACCCTCCAAATACCCACTCTTTGTCGGGTCGCTTTTCCAAGGTACAAGCCTTACTGGCCGGCACCCCAGTTAGAGGAGCTGCTGCATTGCAACCTCCCGGACGTGCCCGGGAAGTTCTCCATCCGCGTGATGCGGGGCTCCTTCGGCGCCGACCAAGCCACCTTGGACGCCTACTGCGACGTGTGGAAAGGCGTGGACGACATCCCAGAGGCCGAACAAAGGGTGCTGCTTGCCAGGGTTTTCTAACCCCTGCAAAGGGAAAGAGGTTGTTGGGGGTGGCAAAATGTGTTGAACCAACCCCCGGGGTTGGAGTATATATATTATATATATCTTGTTGCACAACCCTGGCTTTGTGTGAAGGTTTGAAAGGAACAGCAAAAGCCGCCTCAAGCCGGTTCCAAATCCCAGTGCACTTTCATAGGCCGAGGAGTGCAAGCGGTCGCTGGGCTTCGTCGCCGTTCAGCCGGAGGTCCACAGGTGGGTTGGGGCGACGTGTTTCGAAAATCACCCAGACCCGGGCCCCAAGAAGAAACCCAGCTGTCAGAACACGCCATTTAAAGGGTAACGAACCGGATCACGTTCAAGCAACCGTGGTCGGGCTTGAACCGCATGTGTTCATATATATTAGATATATAATATATATGGGTTTGTCCTTTTTTGGTGTGTTGAGTTGCTTCAAAAGGCAGAAGGTGGGACCTCCCCGAATCATACCCCCGAATCATACCCCCGAATCATACCCCCGAATCATACCCCGAATCATGCCCACGAATCATACCCTTTAAAACGTATGCTGCAAGATGCTACTGTTCTTCTACCGTTTTGTGTTGTTCACTGTCTCCACAACAACCACCACCAGCGCTACCCAATACTACCACTGCCACTGCCACTGCCACTACTACTACTACTACTACTACTACTACTACTACTACTACTACTATTGCTACTACAACTACTACTACTACTACTACTCCAATTACTACTACTACTACTACTGCTACTACCACTACTACTACTACTACTACTACTACTACTACTGCTACTGCTACTACCGCTACTACCGCGACTACGAGTATTACTACCACTACCACCGCTACTACCGCTGCTACTACTACTGTACTGCTTCTACTTCTGCTTCTGCTACCCTTACTACTAACTACTACGACTACAACCTTGTCTACTACTACTACTACTACTACTACGACTACTACCTTTATTACTACTACTACTACTACTACTACTTCTACTACGACTACAACCTTGACTACTACTGCTACTACTACTGCTACTACTACTACTTCTACTACTACTATTCCTGCTTCTGCTGCTGCTGCTACTACTCACTACTACCACATACATCATTCTGAGTCTGTAATCAGTGCCGTTTTGCACCTAGCCGAATCATACCCGCGAATCATACCCGAATCATACCCGGACAATGAGCTTCCCCTGCCAAGGCTAGTGCTAAGTCTTTTTCACCGCGTCCGCACCACGACAGCCGCTGCTGCTTATGCTACAGCTGCTACCACTACTTCTGTAACTGCTACTACTACCACCACCACTACTACTGCTACTACTACTACTACTACTACCACAGCTACTACGAGTTTGTAATCAGTGCCGTTTTTCACCTGGCCGAATCATACCCGCGAATCATACCCGCGCAATGAACTTGCCTTGCCAAGGCCAGCGCCAAGTCTTTTCAAAGCTTCCGCGCCACTACAGTCGCGGCATCTACTGTTACTACTACTACTACTACTACTACTACTACTACGACTACTACTACTACTACTACTACTACTACTACTACTACTATTGTTACTACTACAATAGTACTACTAGTACTACTACTTCGGCGACTACTACTACTACTACTACTGCTGCTGCTGCTGCTGCTGCTGCTTCCGCGAATCATACCCCCGAATCATACCCCGAATCATACCCGCGAATCATACCTGCGAATCATACCCCGTACTCAAACCTTCCTGCCCGGCCACCCTAAAAAAATACAAACCCATATATATATATGTGTATTATATATATACGTATATCTGTCAGTATGCGGTTGAAGCGGCGTGGCCCAAGGTGCTGCGGTTCGATGAAGTCAGAGGAGGGCAGCTGCACGTGGAAGTGGTCGGGCGCCAACGACTGCGTGGAGGTGCCTGGGCATTGCTGCCAGGAGAGCGCTCGTTCGCTCGTTCGGGGCTGACGCGGTTCCTTTGGTTTCCCTCCGAAAGGGGTTCACTGGGCGAAATCTCACTAACCACGGTTTTTCTTGCACTATTGGATTTTGCTCAAGCTCCTGCTGTATAAAACACTTGTTTGAACAGCCTTGCTTTGGTGCTGGGGGTTGAACAAGGGTTTCAACAACCTTCTCCTGAAAAAAAAAGGCTTGTTGCCAGGGGGTTGGTCGGTTTGACAACCTTCTTTTGCTTCGTTGGCGTTTGACCAAACCAGGGGGGTTGTTTAAACACATGGGTCATCGGCGTGTCATTTGGTTAGGGCCCCCCAAAACTTCCCTTTAAAACCACGAAAAAGGGGGTACCTCAAAACCAGGGTTGTGGGATCAAGGGGTTTCTCCCCACTTTTGTGATACAAGGGAACTTCCCGTTTTTATGGGGGGTTAGTCTTTGGGAGGCTTTTTTTGTTGTATCACAGAAGTTGTCATTTCCCACAGCCCTGCTCAAAACAGACACCCCCCATTTTCACCCCGAACAACCTGTTGTTCGTGCCAGTTGCCCGTCGCGCCAGGAGACCGTCGTGAGCCAGCCCGGCGCCTGTCTGGCCGAGCCGACCTGCAAGGCGCAGATCATGTCCCACAGCAACGCGAAGGCGACGGCATCTCAAATCGACCTAAAACGAGCTGGTAGGTTTCCCCGCAACCGGGGTTCTCATTGCTGGTGGCGCAAGGCACCATTTTGTTTCTGGGTCCTGGCAGCTGAGTCTGATGAGCTGCTCAGTTGGATCCTCAACCTTGACTATGGAGCTCCACGGGTTTTGAGGCGGTAAATCGCGCAAATCGACCTGACATCACCTTTTGATTTTCCAATTTTGGTCCATATTTAGAGGTCCAAAAGGTCAACCTGTTATTTCCAGGTTTGGGCACATACCGAGCGATTCCATTTGTATAGTATACTAGTCCCAGTGATTCCCTTTAGCCCACTGAAGGCGCGGGTGCCTTTGATGGTATAATTGGGCTGGTCTTTCACTGGTAACCCAGGTAACCACCACCCTTTAGAATCCAAAGGGAAAATGGCTGGTTGCCTACCATAGGATCAACTGGGATAAACATGGAGCAACCCATGAAAGAGAGAATCGGGCTATGACATGCTTCCCCTTTGAGCGGCCTTGAACATGACCAAAGTGTGACCGGGTCAAACCTAAAGCGGGAAGCCATTTTGAGAGGCCTGTTCTCCTTTGATTACGAGGATGTCACCTGAGTGGATCCAGTATGAGTAAGTCAAGAATGTTGACGCAGACCCAAACATACACTTTGCAAGGGTGTTTGGTGTGTTGGCTGGGTGTGTGTTGTGCGGCGGTGTTGTTTTCTATGAGTCATACCAGTCACCAGCGGTGACGAGCAGGTTCAATCGTTCTTGGAATGAGTTCTATCAAAGGGATTCTGCCTTCGGGTCAAGCGAATGTCTCTTAGAACCCGTACCGTATGGGTCGTCAGGCCTTCCTGAACAAGGCGGACGCTGGTTTGAAGAAGTTGTGGGGCGGCAGGAGGGACGAGTGCTGGGCGCGGCAATGGCGCACGCGCATGTTCGACTGCTTTGCAGCCCACCAGGCAGCTTAGATGCCGAAAGCCAATCGCTTCCTATTGCTCACTTGAAAGCGAATCAACCTGAAATGACCTTTTGGCTTCCCTCTTCCGGGGGCCCAAAGGTTAACTCCGAACTGGGCAGCGGAGATTGGCTTGTCCAGATACAACCAGGTAAGAAAACCCTTTTATACCCATGGGGCACTCAGGTGGGCACCCCGATGAGCCTGCGCACGCAGACGTATATGAAGGAGTTGAAGGACTGTTGCACGAACTTTGTTGCTTCAACTATTCCCTGGCCCCCTTGAAAGGAACACCAGGAGGTGTTTATAGCTATAGGGGTTTAACCACGTTGCTTTTTTTGTTTGTTGGCTTTTTGGGGTTAGTCCATGTTTTGGGGTTGCCGCATTCTGACGGGCCAGGAATACTTTGAGAGCGACCCTTCCCATGCGAAAAGGTGGACCGCGTACCTCGACAACCTGCAGGAGAACTTCCATGTGGAGCACATCACTCTGGAGCACCTGAAGGAAGGGAGGAAAACAATTGGGTTGAAGCGCTTGAGCCAGATTCCCTGATACGAATCTTTCCCCACCCCCCCCACAGAGAAAGGTCAGGAGTTTGTCTTTTTGGAACCTCTGCAAGTGGGAGTTTCAATGGACACCATCAGTAAATTGCAACTTTTGAAGGGCGAATCTGCCCGATTTTTCATCTTCCCTCCATGAGGCCTTGGCATTTTCCACAGGATGGGCCTACGAATTTGGGCAAGGACATCACCGTGGCGCAGTGCATGCTGCCCTTCCTCAACAATGCCTTCTCTTACGTGCCCTTGAGCCTCAAACTCTCGAACTTTCTCAAGGTTGGTTGCCAAAAAATCGCAAAATCAACCAGCCCCAATTTGAACGGCCCAATTCTCGGAAACCAAATGGAGGTTGATTAAATATGTGTGTGTGTGTGCTTGTAATTGGGGGACCACAAAAATTGTACTTTTCATTTTAGGGTCTCTTTGAAACCACATTTGTTTCTAGGGTACTGTGGAATCGCGCGGCCAATGTGATGGCCATGAAAATTCTGATTCATGATGTGATTTTACCCGCGCTGGTTGACTTCACGCGTGTGTGTGCGTGGCCATGCTGTGACGTGACTTCGCTCGCGTTGATGTGACTTAGCGCGACCCTTTGTACCCTCAGAAAACACACAAGAACACATCTTCGAACAAAAAACACCGAAAGAGAAGTGGAATCCCCAGGTGGGCGTCTATGACCCCTCGGAGGGCCGCATCTATGGCGCCAACCTCCGGAAGTTGTGGCTCCAGTACCACCAATACATCTTCAACGAGCTCGACTACAAGGAGAGACGGGGTCCTCCGGGTTTGTGCTTGTGAGCCTTCAGGTTGGTCCCATATTTCGTAGCTATATTGTTCAGTCAGTGCGGTTCGGTCGAACATTGCTTGGTTTTGTCAACGGTTAATTTGGGAAGGACATGGGGGAACTCACGAGAGAACAGCAAGCACAAAATCAGGGGACGGAACTCTAAATTTCCCATGCCCTCGCACACACGCAAAGCGTTGCGGATGAGTGTGTGCGTTTTTTTTTCTTCCCGAAGGTGCCCTAATGTAGATTTATCGAAAGAGAATTTCCAAAGGAATTGGGGTCCATTTCACACATACGCGTGGTTCTACAACCTGATTGTTTGGGGTAGCAAGGTCTACAAGAACCTGTACAACTCTACACAAACCTGTATAACCACGGGAGGTGCAGTCGAATTTTTGTGATTTGTCCATGTTGCATTGGGAGCCACTAATTCCCCCCACCCACAAAGCAGTGCCAAAGGTTTCAATGGCTGCAGGAATGGTAGCTAGAACCAGGTTGTTTCAAAACAACAGCAGCCTTGACAGGGTTCCATTTTTTGACCAAAGGTTTCAATGGCTGCAGGACTGGTAGCTAGAACCAGGTTGGTTCCATGTGTGTCAAAACAACAGCAGCCTTGAACATTCACATCTTCCAAACGAGTGAGATCCAAACAGGGACTTAAACCTAGGGTTTCCCTTTAACCACGCCTGGGTTTACCTTGGGGGTCAAACAATGGATCCACACATTTCGATGAGTGAATCAGGGCGAGAGCTACAAGACCGGCCACGATGGAGAAGAGGGCTGTGGGCTGCTGCCCCAGACATCGAGCGTGTGTTGAGCCGTCCAATCCAAGTCAAAAAACGCTTCTCAGTGGGTTTTGATCCCCTCTGAAAGCTATGGGGTATTTGCCCAGGGCTCCGGAAGGGTTCCAGGGATACCGCCAGAACTTGTTTCCGAACATGTGAGCAGTCCCGTCAACTGGGTTTTGGGCGCTGCACATGTGTGCAGGGTCCCATTGTTTGATTCACGGTGTCCAGATTCGGGCTCTTCCTTTCGGCATTCGCATGCGTGCTGAGGACGGAATTGACAATTCCCAGGGCCGCTGACGAGTGGGGCAACGCCGTGTCCGAGTCCGAGGCTGTACATTTTCACTGCTTAAAGCTTTTTAGGGCTCCCGGCAAACAACCCCTACCCCCACGCAATCTCCCCCCCCCCCGGTCTGGTTCTGGGAACCTGTCGGCGGCTGTCGGCGGCTGTCGGCAGCTGTCGGCTGTCGGCAGTCGGGGCCCCGTGAAACGGCAGGTGGAGACTGAACCGGAGACCTTTGAGCTGCAGCTCAGTGCGGCAGAGCTGGCGACCTTGAAGCTGACGGACCGGCTCGGCACATTCGAGGCGAAAGCGTAGAAAGCTTTGTAACCAACAATCGGACTCTGCCCCGAGCATATTGACTTTGTCGGACTCACAGCGCAAAGCCCCAGCCCATAAACACAGCGCAAGACGATGCCCAGCACGAAGTCAAGGGAAAGAAGAAGAAAGCTATAGCGTACTCCAGGCATGCTAGCAATGGCAGGTCAAAAGTACATACATAAATCGGACTTATACAGTGGGATGATTGCAACGCAAACAGCTGCAGAGGCAGGAAAAATGGGTCAAAGTCGTACACATGCTCTCATTTGCGTAGACAAGACTGAACCATAGCATATGGACGTATACGGCAAAAGGCTGCGAGCAAACCCCTTGAGGCCACACTGCAGCCCCTGTAAAATGCCACACATCAATGATGGCTGCTGCATCATGCGTGTTTGTGAGTTGAGGTAAAACCATGAAAGCCAAGCATGTGTCATCTGGCACACAGGCCCACAGCTGCAGGAATTCAAAGGGCGTATGCCAAACAGACAAGCAAAGCTGCGAATGCGGAAGCAGGCCACATATCAATGATGGCTGCATCAAGTGAATTTGCGGGCAGCCAGGTAGAAAACAAAACAAAAGCAAACAGCACCTCAATGATGGCTGCTGCATCGCATGAGGAGATTGGCACACAACATGAATCCAAGCATGCCGCAACTGAATCGTGAAACACTGTAAACACCTCAAGAAATGCGATAGACCTCATGCGCGAGGTCCTCTCCATTGAAACTACGCAGTCTCTGAGTCTCTGCTCCACAGTCAACGGGTGATTCTGTGCCATGGTCTGAATTCGTGTCCATGGCTTACAAATTTCCGCAGCTGTTCTTTGTCCCCGTTCAAATCCACGTGTGTTATGAGCGAAGAAGCAGCAGTTCTTACAATAGACCGTGAACTCAAGCATTGAGTGTTTGGGCTTGCCAGGTTGTTTGTTGCAACGCACAGCTGACTGTTGTAAAAGTCCAAACTCATGTTGCGCATCCGCAGTACTACCGGGACATTTATGAAATTTCTTCTTCTTGTGATCAAGATTTTGCATAGCCGCAATGGTGTTCCTCCATTCACATTTGACACACCGGACAGTGCCTTATGGCATACCGCTGTACCAAAGTTCGTTGCCATGCTGCTGCTTCAAGCGAGGCAGTCTATGCATGCCAGTGAGGGTGATTCACAATGTTGCCAAAAACGAGTAAATGCATCCACGCCGCAATCAGAACGTCGCTTGCACCGGACAATGCTCTCAGCAGGATGAGTGTCAAGCGCAGGCAGCCACGATTTCATGACAGACTGCTTGGCTATACGCCTGCGAGTAGCTGCGTGGCTATGTGTTGTCTCAGGCAATGTTCTAGCATCCCTATCATCAGCATTAGGTGCACCTCCCGCGCAATTGTCATCATCAGCATTGTCAGCAGAATCGCCTCCATCACCATCCTCGTCCTCAGTGTCAGCGGCAGCACCATCAAAGGTGAATTCGGTGCGTATGGCATACCGCTCAATTTCCACAAATGCCCATTGCAAATTGTAAATGAGAAATATATTGAAATCACAAGGCGCGATCGCGCACATGGTAGTACAATTGGGAAGCATATGAATCTGTCTACGCAAATCCCGGACACATTGTGGTATCAAGTGTTCGAACCAGGACAATTCCTCTCTGCTTGGAGGCACTTGACGGGCTTGAGTGCGACTAAAATGGGCTAGACGCTTGCTGGAACCGTCGATGCCGCATAAGTCGATCCCTTGTTACAACACCGCCAGAGGTGACGTGGAGAAGCACGAATTCCTTTCACATAATCGCGGTGTCGCGGCTTCATCTATTCCATTTTCAGTACCGCGCATGTCTTCGCTCGGCTGGTACCCTCTTCTGCATCTGGCAGAAGTCATATCGGCAGCTTCTCGTCTGCGAAAAGCATCACGCTGGGCATCCTGGAGTGGCAGCGGGCAGACATCACCCGTGCTGATAAACCGTTGCTGATTAGGCCATTGCCACCCTAAGTGCGCGATAAATTTTTATGAGCGTGGGACGATGAAAGCCCAAGTACGTGAAGGTTAGTAAGAGTCTCTCTCTCTCTCTCTCTGTGCTGTCTGAGGGCAGTGCCCGCTAGCTGCGTGAAACAGTCAATTCTCATGCAAAAACAATCCCTGTGAGCAGTGGAACAGCCCACAAACAGCCTGAAGCTGCGGGCTCTACATCCTACTCCAACTTTGCACTTCTTGCTGTACATGTGCTGGGATCGATACATGCCTGAGTTGCCCGCTCTACGCTGATGCTCCGCAAGTTACACAACAGCCAGAGCCCGATGGAAGCTTTTGAATTTCGTCCACCCAGCCCCCGAGAGTTCACCAAAAATTCACAGGGACCTCAAAGAAGTGCATGTCTTCGTCCCCACGTGACAGGTGGGCAGGAACGCACGTGGGCTTCAAACTGCTCCAGGAGAAGTAATCGCACACAAGGGCTCTGTCGCAGCCAGCGTACGATTGGCGTCCTCCAAAAACTGAAGGGATATCTTTTTGTCTGGGAGCTTTTGGGTGCACAAAAAGGGCCGGCGCTGCAGAAAAAGCTGCATGCGCAAAGAGCAACAAAGGCTGCAAAAAGCAGTTTATTGTCAAGCGCAATGCGCCGGATTTCTTTGGCTTTGAGTCCTGTCATGGCAAAAGGCTTCGGCAAATCACCTTCTGGCTGTCTTCAAGCGCGCCGGCTCTGGGCCACGTCGCAGGGCGGCGCCAGCAACAGGCCAAACAACCCACCCTGCATTGATCCACTGACTGAACTTTGCAAGATTGCTGTCAGTCATATCAAGGTGATCCCCAAGCGCAAGGTAGCCTCCGCTAAGCTCTCAAGGTGCATTTGGAAGTCCCCTTGCTTGTGGCAACCGCTAAAAACAAACAGTAGACTTTGGGTGTCTTGAGGGCATACGTGGAGGGGTCACTGGCCAGGTTGCATGCTATGCAAAAGCAGATCTCTATCGTGAACCTCGCGCATTTCTGCGGGACATGAAGATGCTTTTGTTTGTCAATCATGCCTCGTTTGCGAGGTTCATCACAACCAACACTGTCAACACAGTCCTGCTTGCCTCTATCTCTTACTTGCGAGGCAAGGTGAGTGTGGGGAGGCTGTCGTGCCTGTAGAACCTGTTGCGAGGGTGTCAGTGTCTGCTTCCATGAAAGGATGGTTTCGTTCAACCGCTCTTCCCTGGCATCAAGCTCTTCAAGGTTCTCAATGAAGCTTGCGGCTTCAAACTGCTCCCTTAAGGCTGATGCTGCGGACTCAGGCATCTGACGCTGCAAGAACTCACACTTGTTGCGCGGTGCCCCCTTGCTTCAGCGTGTCTTCTTGCAATTGCGCCTGGCCAGCTTGGGAAACACCTTGCGCGGCACACTCTGGTAGCACAGCTCTGCTGTTTCAAGCTCAGTGAGTGGCGCAACTGCATGGATCAAGTGGCGCAAGCAGCCTGAAGGTTAGTAAGAGTCCCAATTTCAGAAACTGGTGCGGACATCGGCTTTGTTAGTTCTTTAAAGGTTTGGGTAGACCAGGTGACCGGGTTTTCTTTTATTTCCCTTTTCGAAACCTCCGAAAGTGGAGGTGTCAACGGAAAATACAACTTTTGAAGAGGCAATTGAGCGAATCCCTGGTACACCAAGCTTTGATTCTCTGGTTTCGGGGAGATGCTACATCCCACCCATTCGCAGGTGCAGTGCGGCGCAGTCGTCACCGGCGAGGATTTCGCTTATGAGAGCTCCCTCTCTGGGTCCATGATCGTAGCGGTCCATGGAGTCCCCACTTTGCACAGGCGATGAATTTCGATTGGGTGGGTCCTTTTGAGGGGACCCCAAGAATGGTTTGCTTCGGTCTCCCCTTAAAACCACCAAGAAAGGTACCTCAAATAAAGACTGTCCCAGTTCGAGAACCAGCTCAGAAGTGGTTAGTGGACCAGACATTGCCCTATTAAAATCCATGTCCGCGTGAGCTATGCCAAAAATGCCCTGAGTTGTCATAGGGCCTTCCCCTCCCAAGTCGATGGAGACAAAGCCACCGAAACAAGTCCACCAAAGGGGGCCCAAACTAACTTTAGAGCCTCCGGCTCAGTCCGCCGACATTGTCCTCTCCCTTTTCTCCTTCTTCCTCTCTTCCTTGTCTCCCTTGTGTGTTCTGTCGTCCTCTCTCCCTCCCTCCGCTCCCATCCTCCCCATCCCCCCAAGCCTCTCTCTCCCCAATCTCCCTCTCTCGTATGTATGCATGCATGTACATATGTATGTATGTATGTATGTATGTATGTATGTATGCATGCATGCATGTGTATGTATGTGTATATGTATGTATGTATGTATGTATGTATGTATGTATGTATGTATGTATGTATGTATGTAATGTAATGTAATGTAATGTAATGTAATGTAATGTAATGTAATGTAATGTAATGTAATGTAATGTAATGTATGTAATGTATGTATGTATGTATGTATGTATGTATGTATGTATGTATGTATGTATGTATGTATGTATGTATGTATGTATGTATGTATGTATGTATGTATGTATGTATGTATGTATGTATGTATGTATGTATGTATGTATGTATGTATGTATGTATGTATGTATGTATGTATGTATGTATGTATGTATGTATGTATGTATGTATGTATGTATGTATGTATGTATGTATGTATGTATGTATGTATGTATGTATGTATGTATGTATGTATGTATGTATGTATGTATGTATGTATGTATGTATGTATGTATGTATGTATGTATGTATGTATGTATGTATGTATGTATGTATGTATATGTATGTATGTATGTATGTATGTATGTATGTATGTATGTATGTATGTATGTATGTATGTATGTATGTATGTATGTATGTATGTATGTATGTATATGTATGTATGTATGTATGTATGTATGTATGTATGTATGTATGTATGTATGTATGTATGTATGTATGTATGTATGTATGTATGTATGTATGTATGTATGTATGTATGTATGTATGTATGTATGTATGTATGTATGTATGTATGTATGTATGTATGTATGTATGTATGTATGTATGTATGTATGTATGTATGTATGTATGTATGTATGTATGTATGTATGTATGTATGTATGTATGTATGTATGTATGTATGTATGTATGTATGTATGTATGTATGTATGTATGTATGTATGTATGTATGTATGTATGTATGTATGTATGTATGTATGTATGTATGTATGTATGTATGTATGTATGTATGTATGTATGTATGTATGTATGTATGTATGTATGTATGTATGTATGTATGTATGTATGTATGTATGTATGTATGTATGTATGTATGTATGTATGTATGTATGTGTATGTATGTATGTATGTATGTATGTATGTATGTATGTATGTATGTATGTATGTATGTATGTAATGTAATGTAATGTATGTAATGTAATGTATGTATGTATGTATGTATGTATGTATGTATGTATGTATGTATGTATGTATGTATGTATGTATGTATGTATGTATGTATGTATGTATGTATGTATGTATGTATGTATGTATGTATGTATGTATGTATGTATGTATGTATGTATGTATGTATGTATGTATGTATGTATGTATGTATGTAATGTATGTATGTATGTATGTATGTATGTATGTATGTATGTATGTATGTATGTATGTATGTATGTATGTATGTATGTATGTATGTATGTATGTATGTATGTATGTATGTATGTATGTATGTATGTATGTATGTATGTATGTATGTATGTATGTATGTATGTATGTATGTATGTATGTATGTATGTATGTAATGTATGTATGTATGTATGTATGTATGTATGTATGTATGTATGTATGTATGTATGTATGTATGTATGTATGTATGTATGTATGTATGTATGTATGTATGTATGTATGTATGTATGTATGTATGTATGTATGTATGTATGTATGTATGTATGTATGTATGTATGTATGTATGTATGTATGTATGTATGTATGTATGTATGTATGTATGTATGTATGTATGTATGTATGTATGTATGTATGTATGTAATGTATGTATGTATGTATGTATGTATGTATGTATGTATGTATGTATGTATGTATGTATGTATGTATGTATGTATGTATGTAATGTATGTATGTATGTATGTAATTATGTATGTATGTATGTATGTATGTAATGTATGTATGTATGTAATGTATGTATGTATGTATGTATGTATGTATGTATGTATGTATGTATGTATGTATGTATGTATGTATGTATGTATGTATGTATGTATGTATGTATGTATGTATGTATGTATGTATGTATGTATGTATGTATGTATGTATGTATGTAATGTATGTATGTATGTATGTATGTATGTATGTATGTATGTATGTATGTATGTATGTAATGTAATGTATGTATGTATGTATGTATGTATGTATGTATGTATGTATGTATGTATGTATGTATGTATGTATGTATGTATGTAATGTATGTATGTATGTATGTATGTATGTATGTATGTATGTATGTATGTATGTATGTATGTATGTATGTATGTATGTATGTATGTATGTATGTATGTATGTATGTAATGTAATGTATGTATGTATGTATGTATGTATGTATGTATGTATGTATGTATGTATGTATGTATGTATGTATGTATGTATGTATGTATGTATGTATGTATGTATGTATGTATGTATGTATGTATGTATGTATGTATGTATGTATGTATGTATGTATGTATGTATGTATGTATGTATGTATGTATGTATGTATGTATGTATGTATGTATGTATGTATGTATGTATGTATGTAATGTATGTATGTATGTAATGTATGTATGTAATGTGTAATGTATGTATGTATGTATGTATGTATGTATGTATGTACATGTGTGTATGTATGTAATGTATGTATGTATGTATGTATGTATGTATGTATGTATGTATGTATGTATGTATGTATGTATGTATGTATGTATGTATGTATGTATGTATGTATGTATGTATGTATGTATGTATGTATGTATGTATGTATGTATGTGTATGTATGTATGTAATGTATGCATGTATGCATGTATGTGAGTATGTAAGTAAGTAAGTAAGTAAGTAAGTAAGTAAGTAAGTAAGTAAGTAATGTAATGCATGTAATGTATGTACGTATGTATGTATGTGTGCATGCATGCATGCATGCATGCATGCTTACATACATGTATGCATGTATGTATGTATGTATGTATGTAATGTATGTATGTATGTAATGTCATGTAATGTCATGTAATGTAATGTACTGTAATGTATGTATGTATGTATGTATGTATCCTTGCACTTCCCCTTTGCTCCCCAGTATTTCCCGCAAAAAAAACACGGTTTTTCCAGCGTTTTCGCAAAGAGGACGTCCAAAAACATTGAGTTTTTCCAGATTTTCGGCAAAAGGATGCAGGAAGCCCAAGCCAGCAAAAAAGCCGGCAGGGGGAATCGAGCCTGGGACCCCTGTTTTGCGACACCGGCTCCCCGAAGACTACGTTTAGTGGAACGTCATCAAATTGCCGCGCGGTACGTGGGGGACCCCCCCCCCCTCCCCCCGGGTTATCCTCTATCCTCTAGTAAGTATCCGACACGCCGAGCAATGTCGGCGGATATAATTGCAATGCGTACCCCAATTTCCTGATTTGTCCATGGTTCATAAAATTTGGGACATTTGGGCAGGAGGATTTAAACTCACTCAATTACCACAAATCGTAAACAGGGAACACGTCATGTGTTTGTTTTTTCCCGTGTCCTCTTGCTGTTTGTATTTGTTTGCGCGTCAGGTCCTTTGAGGACACAAAAGCCATGATCTCGAAGAGCCTCCAGACTGGGCCCGTGCGACTGAAGTTCCAGCGAGTGAACCCGGGCTTCTGCAACAGGCAGCTTGACGAATGTCAGGACCGCATTCCCATCCCGGGCTCGGAGGACGGGTTGGGGCTCATCGGGCAGGCAACACTTGGAGATGACCAGACCCGAAGTTTCCAGACAGGTTTCGAATGACCTGGTTGGGTCTAAATATGTGTTGCAAGGGTTTGAATCGCCTTGTGAGGACTGGGCGCGGTGCTGGTACACCAAGGGAGAGCAAGCCTGCGGGGAGTACTGCTGTTGCCCCAGCGGCTACCAGTACTACACCAGCTATTTGTCCTCTGGCTGCAGCAGATGCCCATCCGAGGTCTTGTGACCTTGCCGGCGCCGGGTAAAACTGGTGCGACTTGCGACACAGGGATTGGGACCCCCCAAAATGGACTCAGTTTCCTTTTACTTTCCCTTACCCAAGGTTCAATCAGGATATCCTCAAAAAGCACACATCCCCGTACTGTCCCGATCGAATCCAGCGAGCCCGCCTTGTTCTACGACCCCGAACTAAACTGGTCAGAGAACATTCTCCACAGATCTGAGCCGAGCATTGATTGGGTTTCCCCGCGAAGGCTGAGGGAAGGCCCGCCCAACACCCCACCCTTCCCCGCCTTCAGCCTGTTGTGTTGCTCAAGTGGGCGGCCGAGCTTCAGGCTTCGCCCCTTTGGCAGAAGCACATGGCACACGGTCTGAATGGGATGTGAACCTTATGTGCGGTTTCCTTTTTAGGTTCCCCACAAAGCAACCCTAAAGGGTACCATGAAAAATACGACCCCACATGCATGGTGCCGATATAAATGCTGTGGTGTGCCAGTAGAATTGTTTGGTCACCCGCGGCGAACTTTATCGAAATTGGATGATAGGGAAGAAGCAGAAGAGCAGAGATTCAAAATATCATAAGGGCAATTTTTGAAGATTGCAAGGCAATGGATGGGTATGTGTCAAAATAGGGGTACCCGAATGCTGTTTTTGGTGCATTGCACGAGGTTCGGATCGGAGTTCCGTGCCATTCAGGAGAACAGCCTCCTTTCTGTGTGCCCCTTGGTGGGTTTGAAAATCACCCGGGCCAGATGTTTCGGTAGTTTCCCTTGGGATGGTTTGAATTCAAGGGACTCAGCCTCACCAGCTCCCTCAGATCTCCAGAAATCTTCTCCAGCCTGCAGAAGCACCTAAATGCTGCAAACCTTCAATTTCCTCCAAACCATCATTCGAAGCCACCAAGAGGGAAACCGACTGCAGGTTGATTAGGGAGGGGTTTGTTCATGTTTGGACATATTTTTGGCACATGTGTTGCAACCCCTTTCATTGCGACTGTGAAGGGCCAGTCTTGCATTGCATATCCCAAACAACAACCGACATAAATATAGAACCGGACAGTGCTGCACTTTTCCCGCCCCTTTGTCCCCTTTCTGCTCTCCGAAGGCAGCTGAGCGCGAAAAACCATGGGTGGGGATCCTGGATTCAGCAGGCCACAATATATCCTATGAAAAGAAAGGGTAGTTGCTGCAATTCCGTATGGTTTCACCTGTTGCATGTTCTAAGTTGCGGGATTGTCAGTGGGGTGTTCCACTGTACTGGATTCGTTGTGTTTTGTTGTCGGGGCCGGGGGGGGGGGGGGGGAGTTTGACGCTGTCAGCAGGCCTGACAACTCGCTACTGAAGCCCTTAAAATTCCAAAGTTTCTGGTTTCTGCTAGCTTGATGCTCAAGGACAAGAAGCCAAGAACCAACAGACAGGAGGTTGTTTCAATGCTGAGTTATGGAAGCGGAAGTTGAACATGTGGTTGCATTCAAGGGTGACGTGAAAACATGTCAGCCATTCTTACGAACCCTTTCATGCCCTTTGCCTTCCAGCTTCGACCACTGCAATGATGCAAGCGAAAGAACCATACTGCAGATTGGGCGACACATCTGACGAAGACCAGGAGCCAGAGCCGTTTGTCAAAATAGCGCCTGTACTTCGGGAGAACGATGTGACCAGCGCCCCTCACAGACGCGTGTACATCTACGTGAATGTGTTCTCGCTGTCATCAATCGATACGGTCGCGCAGCAGTTCGATTGTCACTTCTTCATCCGTGCCATGTGGAAGGAGCCAGGGACTGAGAGTACCTCTGAATGGGAGCCGAGCCTTGTTTTCATGAACGCAGCGTCGCAGGTGGAGTTCACTGATGTGAAACTTGGTGTATGCCCATGGCGTACGGGGCCACGAGGAGAAGAGGTGATGCAATGGCGAGCGGACTGTCGAGGTCAGCATGCGAGTCAACTGTGAACATGTTTAAACACTTGCCGAGCTGGTTCCCAGCTGGCAAGCACAAAGGGTTCCGCGAATGAACCTACGGATGCCCTGAAAGTAAACCATCAGGGGGGGTGATTCCCTCATTTGCGTAGCAAGGAGCAACGTCCACTTAGGTTTGGCTTTCAGACATTGGCCGCGCTTCAAACCATTTCCTGAGGAACCTTCAAAGAAGGCTTCGAGTTGGAGCATTTTCCTTTTGACGTCCAGGCCTTGACCGTTACGGTGAGTTGCAACCGACCTTCCTCAGAGGTCACGCTGCTTGAAGACAAATACACGGGCACAAAGTCCATCTTGCGCAACCAATTCAACGTGATGACAGACTTCGATCTTTCGGGCCCCTTCATGGTAGGGAACATCGACGAGGAACGGAGAAGATATCCCCTGCTTCATATTTACTTTATAGGCCAGAGATGGTCGGCATACTTTATGTGGAACATTGCCCTACCCAACTTTCTGCTGAGTGTCTTGGTTTTCACCTCCTTCGCGATCGCTCAAGAAAGTTTGGCTGACCGTTTGAGCGTCACTTTGACCCTTGTCTTGACTTCTGTGGCCTTCAAATACATGGTGGCTCAAGAGTTGCCCAAGATCAGCTACTTGACCTTGCTGGACAAGTACATCCTGCTGAGTTTCACCTTTTTGGCCCTGGTGGGTGGGCAAAACACCCTGGCTGCGATCGTGGAGCAGCGTGAGGGTGACTTTCCCATCGTGGATGCGTCCAGGTTCTGCGGGTATGCGTCAAATGAGAAGCTTGGGCCTCCAAAGTGTTGCTCCTTTTGGTTTGCCCTAAAACCAACCTGAAAAGGATACCCTCAAAACACCACAAGCCCCTAAAGCATACCTCGAAATAGGGTGACAAGGCTGAACAATGATCACACACACACCCTGTTCAGGTACGCTGTGGTGGTGATCTTTGTACTGATCCACGTGATGCTTACGGCTTTGAGTTTGCACTACATGTGGCTGGAATCCAGAAAGCTGGCGAGGTTGAAAGCCGGAAAGCTCGCAAAGTGAATGCCCTGAGATCTGAGAGTGTCAAGCATGTCTATTGTAACTTGCGGCGCCCCAGATAAAATTGGGAGCCAAAAGTCGAAATTGTCCAATCTCAGCACAAGGACTCCCGGGAAGCAGCGGTTTGAAGACAGCTTTCCATGAGCGCCTTTCTTCGCAAGAGATCCTCAACGGCGGCAGGGTGGGTTTGAATATCACCTGGGCCAGATG
>CAUJNA010003570.1:282777-287777 GCA_963377175.1 Effrenium voratum
TATGTCAAAGAAATGCAAACAATTATGGTTTTCCTTTTGGTTTCCCTCATGAACAGGCTGGGATTCCAGGACTCTGTGGGCACCATTTTGTGCCAAAGACCTGTACTTGGGGTGTGACTTGGGAGGGTCATGGACCCTTAGAGGGCTTGCGCAAGCAATGCGGATTCCTGGTAAGCGAGCCATGACCACGGCCCACAGCTGCGGGTTTGGGCCATGGCACGTGTGAGCAGCGGCAAAACCCTACCTAGGTTATCTTTTTTTTTGTACGGTCCATACAAATCACACAAACCTTAAAAATTCTAGCCATCTTAGAACCAAACGTCAGCTCGGGTGTGAAACGGGCAAAGGATGTGGGGAACGGGGCGCCAGGAGAGCCGCCCGGAGAGCCGCCCGGAGAGCCGGAGCTTTGTGCTGAATACCATTGCTTTCCGTCAAAGGCGGTCCATGGCAGTGGACATCCGCCCGGTCCAGAAGAAACACCATTTGTGCCTTGGTTCCTGACCATTGCCTTAGACGTTGGGATGTTTAGATGTTGGAGGAGTTTGGACATTTAGGTTTTTGGACTTTTGGGCATTTGGGCTTGTTTGGACTTGTACATGTTGGAGGGCTTTGGATTTTTAGACTGTAGTTTCAGATGTTGGAGGATGTTTGATTGGACTTTTGGACTTATAGATGTTGAAGGACATTTGGGCTTTTGGACTTATAGATGTTGGAGAACTTGTGTTCTTTTGCACTTCTACATGTTGTTGCATGTTTGGACTTTTGGACTTTGGTTGGTTGGAGGGCTTTTGGACATTTGGACCTTTGAATGTTTAAGCATTTTCGGACTTTTAGATGTTGGATTACTTTTGGACTTTTGGACTTTTAGATGGAGGAATTTTAGAGTTTTGGGCTTTTCGGACTTCAGAGGATTTTTATGACACATGCTATTCAAGGTTTAACTTTTTTGTTCAGCGAACCACTAAGGTGCCGATCCTGCCTTGTGAAATGCACCCTGCGGAATCTCGGCGGGGTAAGTTTTTGGAATTTTCCATGCTTGGTTCAAAGTGGGGGGTCCCGAAGGATCCATACGCGCTTGTCCATGGTGCGAAAACGAATCCCTGTTAATCCATCCAGAACAACTTGCACAGCGGGTGTATCTGCAGGAAACATGATCTCAGAATGCATGTTTGTGGATGGCCGCAGCTTGTCTTGCGAGCACGCGCAACGCTCGCCAAAGCAGTGGCAAGCGGGTCACCGAGTACTTTTCTGTTGGCGCTTGCTTGAAGAGGCTCCTGTGAATCCTATTCTGGAGGCACCCGTTTGCAACTGTCCCCTCAAACCCTAATTGATTGAGGAGGTCCTGGCTGGGTGAAAGGTTTTCTTTTGGTGGCAAGCTTGGTCCTTTTACCTTCGGCAATGCTTGCCTGTCTTTGCTCGGCAACACTGGCATACCAGGTATGGGTGACCTGACGCCCAAACCAGGGAGATGGAAGGAGAGCTTGCGGTCACTGGTAGAACAGGTCATCAATGCCAATCCCATCATGCCGGGAGCACCACATGGAGGAAGTTCCCATCAAAGATTCGACCGAAATGACGCTGGTGAAGCAATCACAAACGAGCCGTCTGAGCATGACATTCCTGATCAATGGTAATGGTGCTTGGGAAGTCTTGAAGCTGCAATAAAGTCTCCCAAGCCGGAACCACGCACACGAATTTCTTCCACGGGCTTCAACTCAATTCTCCGTCAGAATAGAGACGCTGCCAAGAGTCCAAGCGAATTTGAGCGGGCGCTCCCAAATGTTCATAGGTCCGCTATTAAACATGAGTCAATCCAGCTCATCCTTACCAGATTCATATTGAGGGTCAACGCAGCCAAGTGAGCAGCGCCCAAACGCCCTAAGATACCTGGTTAAGGAGATGATGAGGCCAATATCATTTTACTATCATATTGCTAGAGCCAAAAGTCCGCTTTGGGCACTGTCAGGAAAGGAGTGCCTTTCCCTCGGATGGGGCACCGGGAGTCCTATGGCAAGGATGGTGCTTGGACGTATGTCTACTTTCCCGCCGAGTTCAAAGAGTTTCAGGAGGATGTGGCGCATTTCATCACGCTGAATCTTGGCAAGACATTTCCACATGGTCGACTGTCACACCCAGGGGGGCTTCCATCACACAAAGCCCCACCCAGAAGCCAACCAACTGTTCCAAATAGAGGCCACAGATCCGGCGAGCTTGCCGATTCTGGAGTAAACCGAGCGAAACCCATGTACCTTTACTCAGGGACAAGATTCTTATGTCAGGTTTTGGCATCATGAATATGTAGATCTTAGCCCCTGTTGTGAACCTCCAGTTTACGAGCCACACATGTTTGCCGCTGGCCATTTTGAGCAAACTCCCTTTCTCTCAAACCCAGGACTGGCGACGCCGCAGAGCCCCGCTGGTTTTTCGTGGTGGATCATGTGGCTCTGAAAACTTCAGAGCTGTCATTGCCCATCCTGCAGGCGGGGTTAAGGCAAAAGGGCAGCTTGGGGTGATTCGGTTTGCAATTTGCTCGGGGTTCTTGCACGAATTCCTGCTTTTGAAGTCCTCAAGAAAGGGCCAGCGTGGGGGGCCTTCCTTCCAAGACTCTTCCAGGCAGGCTTTGATTGGACGACGAGCAACCAGCGGGCGTTTGAGCATATCATGTATCTTGGCTCTAAAGGTTTTGGATTCAGCCTTCCACAAATCTCTGAGATCACATGTTGGCACCACGCATCCAAATCCTGCCAGTTACGGGAGATTCTTGTCTCTGCTTGCGGACAACGGCTTATCCTAAAGCCCTCGAACTCATAAATTGTAGCGTGTGTGTGCGTAGTTTAGTAAGGCCGTGGCTTTTTAAACAGCAACAGCAAATCTCTGCACAAGCACGCATGTGCATGAGTTGATGTACGTGAAACAGCCGCATCTGAGCTTTCGAGTACTGCCACCCACTGGCTCGAGAGTGGGGCGGGAAGAACCACAGATTTCTGTGGCGTAGAACTTTCGCTGCATTTGTGCAGCTTGTTGCTGGGCGTTTGTCCAGTAGTTCGCAGACATGACAGGGAGGAGTGATGGCGAGTGCGAACATACGGACAACCGTTTAGTTCCGCACGTGCGGGAAGACCCACAGGTTGCGTCTAAAGCTGCTGCTGCGTGGCACCAATTGATGAAACTCAACCTGTAACCATGCCTTGGGATGTTAGATATTTGGTAATTGTTTTTGGCCAGAGATCCAGCAGCGAAGTGACGCTGGGGCTGGCTTCACCCGCAAAGGCACCAAGACCGGCGATGGAAATGCAGAAGAGACAGTTTGACTCGGGGCACGATAGCTCAATAGACGTGAAGGCGAAGAAGGCGAAGGGTTTTTCCACGAGCTATTTGCACTGCGGCGTTGAAGGGTCCTGATTCAGCTGTTGTAAATGAGTCTGCAAAACGGACAGCAGCAACTGCAAGGTGGGTGGCTTTGATGCTTACAACCTTATCCGCCTTCAAAGTTGGACGTACTGTTCTTGCAGAGGGCGAACGCGACGCGTAGAAGGTGCAGACAGTCTTGTCCGACGCGTTTGCGTTGAAGGCAACAGCGACTTGACTTTGCTGAAGCGTGTGGCATCTCTCGAGAAGTAAGCAAATTGGTGTGCCCTGCAACTCAAGCAGCCCTTGCCATTCTGCGACCCGATTTTGTACGCCTACCTCGGCAGGTGGCAGGCCTAGTAGCGGTTGCTGGCTCACCGCGCACCAAGGCAGAGATGGTGCCTCCACCCTGTGACCGGTCAGCTGCCCCAAGGCTGGCTGGGGACTGAGTAAGGCCTGGGGACACTTTCACTGCGGACCATTCCCGGAGCCGGAGGTCGCCGCTGACCGTTGGGCAGATCACCAAAGTTTTGCCTGACTGCAGCCCCGGGCGCAACCCTTGCAAGTATTCACGGCTGAGGAACGCAGTCTCCATCACGGCGGATTCATAGAGCTTCGGGTCAGCTGCCAGCGGGAGGTGTGGCTGGCGGCTTGTGCGTCGTAACAACGGCGCCTTGCAATTGCCCTTCATGCCATGTTGAGTTGAGCATGGCCCCAAAATATGACTGATCGCAGACTGCTTGGGCGGCCAACTTGACGTCTGAGCCTGCTGGGCGCAGTGGGCGTTCGGGTAGTGTCTGCTTTTTCATCACGCAGCAACTGAAAATGCTTGCTCCAATTGCGCAATTTCACTTTGCTGTTTTCATCTTGGCCTTGGCAGCAAATCCAGCCTTGTCAGGTGCCACGGCCTCTCTCGTCAATTCGAAAGCCACGTTTCAGGCACATTGCTTTTGGCGAGAACCCACTCTGGGACAGAAGGCAATCGAGAGACAGATCTCATTTGGAACTGAGAAGGGCAGCAGCTGCAGATGGTTGCAAGTGTGCAGAGAACCCGTCAGTGACATTCAACCTCCTTCCACTACCAGCTGGCCCTGGAAAGAAAGATGATGGGCGTGCGAGCCGGCGCAAAAGAAGCAGAAGACAGAAGCGAGCCAAGCCTGAGGCTACCTCGCCTGACTCCAAGCAAGAAGGAAAAGGACGGGGCAAGAAAGTTGCTCGTCTGACGCCTCACACCCTCCACAAGCGCATGAAAAGTGCACAGAGCAGCGAAACCCCAACAGCCCAACCATGGTTGGGGCCTTGAGCAGTTGCAGACTGGACGTGTGTCGGAGTTTTCTGCTCTCAGGAGTGTGGGTTCATGAAAGGCCAAAAAATAGGCCTGCTGACCCTAGACTTGCGCAATGACGATGTTGCACGACCGCCGCAGTAGTTTTCAGAGAAGGCCGGGCTGATCTGGAGAGAGCGTGTCCACCAAGACGCCAAGATGAAGTGGATCTTGGAGATGATGAAAGGCTGTGAGGAGCAGAAGCAGCGGGAGAAGGAGTTGCATGAGAGTTTGCCATTTTCAGTGGAGGTTGCGCCTCATCAGATCGATGAAGGTGGAGTGTGTGTTGCCAAGGCTGATGAGCCAAGACGTCCACTTTTTGACGGGG
>CAUJNA010003570.1:292777-302777 GCA_963377175.1 Effrenium voratum
CTCAACATCGATGACTTCAATCAGCGGATCAAGGTTCATGACCATTTGGCCAGCTTGGTACTTCAATTTCTTCAGCAACATCACACCTCTCTCACACCTTCCACCCAGACAGATGACATGGTCAAGAAGTACAATGATCTAAATCGTGCGCACGAACTGCTCCAAGCTCAGTATTCCGCATCGCTGCGCGCTTCGACCTCTCCCACGATGGCAAGCCAGAAAGATGATGCAGAGTTGGTTACACCGCCACCGGTCAACCACACACCATCCTCGTCACCTGCCAGCTCCCTTCCTACAGCCAGCGCAGCGGCCCTTGATGGCAAGTCGTTTGATAGCGCGGTGCAACCTCGGATCATTCAGTCTCTTCACGGAGTGTCGTCACCGCCGTCCAAGCCGGCGGCGTCACAATTGCTCACCATGCACAGCACGCCGGATGAAGTTGTCAAGTACTACACATGGACCAGTGACCAGCCTCGCCTTTATCTCAAGCAATCGCCCACAACCACGACTTTGGCGTCACTGGTCAAGTGGGCCAATCACCCGTCCCGGCTCAACGGCAACAAGTCATTGGATTCCATGGCGACGCAGCTCCTTCAAGCGCGTCAACGCATGCCGAAAGGCGACGCACCTACTCTCGGGGCGATGGCGGCTTCGTGGGGACTGGAACCCGGCTATCTTACCAAGCTCACTGAGAAGGCATTGAGTCACCTCATCGTGACCGCTCGCCTACTCAGCAGATGAGCAGGCATCTCAACGACCTTCGTTCTCTTATGAGCCCGGAGCGGCAACCATGTCACGGATGAGTCAAGGTTAAAACTCGTCCGTCATCTTTCTGCGTTGCATCAGTTTGATCTTGCGCTTGATTGTTCTTGCATTGCCTTGTGTGTGATTGTCTGTGCAGCTTGTATCCATGTCGCCGCCTTATGGTAGATTTCATTGGTTGCATTTTCACCATGTTGGATGAGCTTCGCCGCTGTGGAATCTATGATGATGTTGCACAATGGCAGTCTCTGGACAACTTTTTACACTCGTTGACCATGTTCTCTACGTGCTGGCAATACTGCTTCCCTGGACTACCACCACCGTCGATACCAACTGATGAGTACGAATCAATCACACAATTACCGTGGTTGGGCCTCATTCTCAAAGTCTTAGTTGTGGTCCGGATTGCCCTTCAGATTCCGAATCACGCTATGTCACACTCTCAGCACACTGTGGCCAACAGGTATGAGATTCATAGATGTCGGTGCGCTGCCTATTTATTGATCAGTTTCTTACAACGTCTCATTTCCCAAGATCATGGCTACTTTCCGCCGTTCTTTGAAGTCCTTCACTTCTACAAGGCTTCTCTCTTGTGTGAAATCATGCACTCCACTTTTGCCGACACGCGACATCTTCGCTCATTGCGGACACGATTTCCTGACCTCTATGACTTCATCCACGATCCAGGTCATCATCAACAACCGTGCGTCTACATCCGACTTTCCCCATGGCACACACCTTACTACGTTGGTGCGACTGATCAGGATGTTCTACGACGTGAACACTCACGCAGTCGCAAATTTCTACAACTACTTCGGGGACGTCATGCCTTCTTCGAACCCGCGCTTCACTACTGGAAGCGATCCAATACTTACTGGCTCTTCTGTGCTGTTCCGGTTGAGATCAAACTTCCCGTTTCCTCGGTTTGGGTCCAGGAAAGCAAATGGCAATACCTGCTACGCCCGCATTTGAATGCACCCTGGGTACACAGACTTCTGCGAAAGGTGGGCTTCCGGGAACACCTCGTTGATTTTCGACGTCACTCGTTGTCGTCTCCCACTTCCCTCGGCTTGCACAAACGCTTTCGACGACGACTACATCCGGATCTCCAACGGCAACTACGACCCGACATGCTGGATGACATTCAGGCCCATTACTCTATTCTCTATCAGCTGGGATCCAATACAGGAGCATCGTTCCAAGCCATGCGTGACCTACTGTCGGCAGCTTTCCCTCCTACTCAGCTGTACTACTTTCTGCGGCTCTCCGTCTTTGTCAACGAGCCCTTCCGCTCCAAGGCGCAGAAACTCCTCGCCCAGGTGTTGCGCAAACGACGGCTACAACCACCCACCACTTTGACACAACTGCTCCTACCGCCTCTACATGTCCGGAATTGGAAAGCTCTACTTGGCACATGGTTACAAAGCTGGATTGCTTCTCATCGGGATTTGTTCCCTTCTCTTTTCCTTCCAAGGATCCGAAACTCGCAGTGCCACGTTGGGCGACAAGATCTACAACTACCGCACATGGCAGCGCAGATGGACTCCTGAAACATCCTTTCCGTGTCGCTGTTTGGACATCGATGATCACCATATACACCGAGCACATGGACATGCTGTAATGGTTGATGAGTTTTCTCGCATCAATGCGGAAATTGACATGGAAATCATGGCCGCATCAATGAAGGATCAGTACTTCGGTGATGTCGACTTATTACATCAACGTTTCACCACGCAACTTCGCAAACTTGCTCGTCGCTGGCATGTGCATGGTTCCAGTCTTCTTGCAGATCTGCAGCCGGTTTTGACTCAGTTAATGGACACTCATCGAGCTAACCTTCAAGATCGTGCTTATTGGTCATCGACATCGTTGCAGCGCACCGTGGCTTCTCTGTCATCGTGGGTTGTTATCCCTGCGGATCATTTCCCCTCCCGCGCACATGTGATTTGTCCGTCCCTGTTTGCCATACTGATGCGGAAGACCTTTTGCTCGGGAGATGTCTTCTCGCTTTGCCGTGAATCCGCAGCATCTTTTCGCTCTGAAGTGGTAACTACGGTACCTTCCCTCCTACGTCAACGATATGCATGGGGACTTCGACTTCAAGCACCGTTGCCCACAGCACGCATCCTTCCAAAGCCGACCAAGGACTGGCAGAAAGCACGACCCATCATTTCATTCTTTCGCACGTGGGCAGCTCCCTTCCTCACGGTCTTCGGCGCACTCATATTTGAACTTACCAAAGCTACTTTTCCCGACATTGCAGGTCAACTTTCAGTACAAGAACTTGTCCAGCAGCTGTGGGAATCGCTGTCAAAGGCAGATCCCGATGAATACATCCACCTGGTGTCACAAGACCTGTCAGGCTTCTTCACGTCCATTCCTACGGAACGATTCCACCAGGCACTACAAGTGCTTCTCCATCGGTACGATCAAGTTGTTGGCCTTCGCAGATCCTCTCAATGGTCAGTGTTCGAAGTAAAGTCGGATCATCGACGCCGTATGTTCAAAGGAAAATGGCGCCGTCAAACAAAGATCCCTCGAACTTTTCATGAACAAGATCTCCGGCACCTTCTGGACTTTGTCATTGACAACAGTCACTTCGAGATCAACGGATACTTGTTCCGCCAAGAACGGGGAGTCGCTATGGGATCACCAGCCGCGCCACCGCTATGCAATTTGGTTGCCACGGTTGAGGATTTCTTCTGGCACCAAACAATGTGTTCTCTGCGTTTTCGCATGCCCGACATTGGTGTGATCTGGCATGAGCGCTACGTCGACAATCGTTTCATTCTGCTTCGTGATTCAGCCCCACACTCGCCCGTGCTCATGAATTTTCTTTCCCTGGAATTTTATCGCCCACCAGTGATGCTTGAGGTTCAACATGATGACAAAGTGCTGGGCTATCGATGTGATTCTTCTTCCAGAACTATTACACCACAGCTACCTGATCATCCCTCCCAAATCAAAGGAATTCGGAGTGCCAATGATCAGATGTTTACGTATTCTTCCTGGTCTTCTCGCTCTTGGCTCATCATACGTGGTGCACAACCGGCGGTTCAGCAACAGCAAGGACTTAACGCTCTCAAGCGCCTTTATGAGGCCAAAGGTTTCGACCCCCACCTTCTGCGTGACGTTCGGCGTCGACTCGGGACAAAATCTGCATGTGAGCTTGTCATGTTGTCTCTTCTTGCGCATGCTTGTGACTGTTGTTGATGCATTGCGTTGTGTCTGCATGCATGCAGCTGGCTCAGAACCATGGCGGAGTACACGGTCACCAGTCTCTTACGCTCTGACGGATCAGTGCAAACTACGAGCCGCGTGACGCTGGAGCACCTTCCCAACTTCATCAACGGCAATGAGATGCAAATGTTCATCCGGACACACGGACTAGCGCACCAGCAAAGTGTGCAATCCCACGGCCCATCCCGTGACGCTCCGGCACTTGGATCCGAGGCCAACATCCGAGCGGTACGCAATCACACCGGACGGTCCCGTTCGCGCTCACCCAGGTCCCGTTATTCCCGGATCAAGCTAACACCAGGCCCACAGGGAAATTCTGATGAGGAGGAGGACTGGGGTGAATGGAAAAGTGATGGGCGGCGCGCTCATAGTGATCAAAGGAGGCCCCGCTCGCCTCCGTTTCCTCCCGCTCAAGGCAGTCCATCCGAGAACCGCATTGTGCTGATGCCTCTCTCAGTTCGTCAGCATGTACCCGATTTGGGCAGTCATCGCTTCAAGCTGCGCACTGGTTGCCGGGTCGAGGAAATTGCCATCGTAGTGAATGATGTCCTCTACTACACCTTGCCCTCGATTGCCGCCTTAGTATTTCCTGAACCTGAGTTGTTGAAGAAATCGTGGGAGACGGTCTACAGGAGCCTCATGCCGCATCGCCGCAGCATCATCGAAGATGAGCAGCGGGTCAAGTCCATTTCGGAGTTTCCGTTTTCTCCGCCACCACATGGTGTCCCGGGACGTTGGACGGATCAAGTGGTCAGAGACATTTCTGACTACTTCCAGATCTCCCCGAAGTCACTGCCGCAGCAACTCATCGTACAGCTTGGCATTTGCGAGGAAAAATGGCCATATATCAGCAGGACTACACGGTCGTATCACCACTTCTCGACGGACAAAAAGAACTCCCAGAAGAACCTCTTCGGGATCATCTTCTCGTTTGAGCCACGCCGATTGTTGCCGGACAAGCATCGCACTCAGTCACAGTCGACGTTTTTCTGGTCCCACAACACCAATATGCAGGCGGCCATGAACATCCTGCGTGATGAAGAGCTGATCAGACCCTCAAAATGGCAAGAACATCCTTCCCCCAATCGCGAATGCTCAAACTGGAACGAAGTCTGGTTGCCTCCGATGGGATTTTACTGCAGGGGCAGCCTCCATTCTCAGGAAGCGGCAATCCAATCAGCAGCGCAGTTCGCGGGAATTCGCACGGATCGCCCCGTGTGTATTGGTGGCACTGCACGTCTCCGGCAACAGCATTGCACTATACCCCGTGGCGGAGTGTACGCGGACATAGCTGCTTCCCATTACTATGACTGCATTCACGCCAAAGATGGCAGGTGGAAACTCCGATCATCGATTGCGGTGCCCAGCTACATGGGCATGTTCTGGTGAACGACTATGGCAAGGCAGTCTGACACCCTTTTGCACAGGCCCACCGTGGTTTGTGCCCTGACTTTCATGGTGTACATCATGACGCTCCTCTTCCGGAAAAAGCGCATGGGGTTGCCTGAGGCTCATGTTTTGATTAAGGGTGTTGCATGCTTGTTGTGTTGCTTGCCGTCGCCGCATTTGAGTAGATTACCGATTGATTTGGCCCTCTCTGTCGCATCTTCACCTGCATTGTGATGGATCATGGGGATCTTCTACGTGAATGTCGGCACATGCTGCTTGCCATTTCTTCGCAAATCAGTCTACTTCTGGCCGGACTGCAACGTCTTGAAGGCCAGCAGCGGCATCCACAGCCGCCACCACCGCCACCGGTTCCTGACGGCCATCCCCCGCCGCTACCCCCGCCGTCTACGACGCCACCGCCCTTGCCGGCAACATCGGTCCGGCCAGACTACATGGCAGCACCGGTCACTCTTGTGGCCACCTCGGACAACCGTATGGAGCACCCTGCTCACGTCCGCACGGTGAGTGTCAGTACTCCAGGCATCGGGAGCCTCATCGGCGCCGATCTCGCAGTCATCACCGGCGGCTTCCTGGCCGTCCTGACGACGCGGTTCCCACGTCCCGCCGCCATGCCTACACTCCGAAGTACCCGCCGGCAGTCAAGGCCATGCCGGCTTGTCGACCATCAGGTCTGTCGTATGAACGTTGACGGAACACCAGCGGCAAAAGTACCTCAGTATTTCGGCGTATGCATGTTTGCAAGCATCATGTCTTCGCAGTCCCGCAGCCTTACTTGCTTGAGTTGTCCTTGCTGTTTGTTCGGTTGCCATGCAGTTGTCGGCCGAGTTTGTGAATAACCTGGTGGCGGTACTCAATGTCCTTGCATCCCAAGTTGCGACAGCTCTGGACACCCTGAACTTTGCCCTGATGACCGAGCGTAGCCATCCGTCAGACACTATAGTGACTCCCAGGGCACCACGGAACTCCAGGCATGGGCTGCGCCCTCGCATCATCACAGAGCGCATTTCGTCTGACCGATCTCGCTCTCCAACTCGAATTCGAACCCGACCTTTGGACACGTCATCCACCTGGTATATACCGGCCTTATCCCCGCCTCGTGCGGCACATCGGGATGCTGCTGACAACATCTTCGGCCTGAATCGATGTTGGATCACCTGCCACCACCTCGGCCGCTTGCTCCCTTAGCCCCACACGGCGGCCGAGAGCCAGGACAGATGACGCCTACGACACCTGACTCGGATTCTGATGGCTCAGTGCGTCCACATCCAGGTGCCTCGTCGTTCCGACCGTCTCCTACGGTGGTTCATGGACCTCGGGAACTTCTACAAGAATTCACCATTGCACTTCGCAATGCACACCGTGAACCTTTCACGGCATGGACACAGGGTGAGCTGGATGAGATGGTGCGACGGAAGAAAGACAAGGATTCCAGGCCCACCTACAAAACCATTGCTCGGTTCCTTCAGAAGCCCATTGAGGAAGTCAAGCAGGCATGGAAGGTCTATCAGCAACTTGAGGCTCGCGGCTAGGAACCCGGTCATCAAATGCAACAGCGACCACCGGAGGACTAAATGGTAGGCCGTGGCTGCGTATTCGGCTAGCGCTGCAGGTTGTTGTGACGGTTGGGATTGTAGTCATAATTGATCACATGAAATTTGCTTGCTTGCACTTGACTGCCATTTTACTAGGGTGATATTGCTTGCCGTTTTGGGTGTTGCCGCTGACGTGAAGTGAATTCATGACTGAGTTGATCAAATCATGTCGGAACAAGTCGTACAGACGTACATTACCTGGACCCATGGAGCGCAGCCGACGTGGTTACAATTTCACGGACCTGGAGCCCTACTTGACAGACTCATTCGGCAGACTACGTCACCTCCGCCCCCACCAAGTTTCCCACTGCTTCTTCCACCTCCGCCTCCTCCACCGCCACCACCACCGGTGATTCTACACCCACAGTTTATGCCCTCAGTACGGAGCCCCTCGATCTCAGCTCCTCGCGGACAATCCTGCCCTGCCACGTCGAAATCGCAGCGCACACGCCGCTCGATCTACAGCACTGACCATTCCCGTGATGAAGAGCTACGCAGTCCAGGGCGCTCATCCAAACGATCTCGGACAGCATCCGCTTCGGCACCGCGGGGATCTCGGCGGCCTTTTACAGTGTTCCCCTCCAAACGTGCTGGCCGTCCATCGCTGTCCCCATCGGCAAATTGCAAGCATTACTGTCATGCCATCCTGCGCAATGGGCGGAAATGTCTTTCCCCTTGTGATCGTAGACGACCAGGACATTACCATTGCAGGTGTGCGCGGCATCAACGGCGGTGAAGCTTAGGAGTCGTATATTACAAACCTCGCTGCTGTGTCTCACCTTGAGTTTGAAAAGTTGCCTTGCTTTCCTTCAGCTGTGCGCGGTTGTCATTGCATGTGTGTCTTCGCCGCAGATTTTCGATTGCTTTTAGCGGCCGCGTGAGAGCTTGTCTTGCCGCTATGAACCCTCAATATTTCGAGTACCAGATCGACAGAGGAGTGGAATGGATTCGAATTTACTCACCGGGCACGTGGCGACCCGTTCCCGATGATGCTCCAGTGCTGGACCCACTCTACGCTTCCACGTGTCGGGAGTGGCGCAGGTCATATCGCTTCCAAGTGTACTGGTCCGAAGACAGCACCGGAGGCACAACAACGGATCCCATAGTCACGCCTAGTTCCTATGTGTCCTACCACGTGTGGGAGTACCGAGACTGGCAAACACGAGGGTATCAACGACTTGGAGCTCCTTTACCAGCCATTGGACTCGCGATGCTCGTGAATGCAGACGCCAATTCCTCAGTGGGCTCATCGGTGCCGGATGGAGCGTGGCGAGAGCCGTCACCACCACCATTCTATGATCCTTGGAACGATTCGGAGTGACACTTGAGCAGCATGTCGGATAAAATGACGCGGTTGTGCTTGCTTTGTATGCGATTCCATGTTGGGTTGTCTTGCTTGGTGTTGTGCGTTCCGTCTCCATGTGTCCGCCGCTTTCCTTTATGACTTCGAGCGGCTTGCCTGGTTGAAATGTTCAATTGTACAGTGTATGGCACAGCACGATGGGTCCTGCCTCGCTACTTTGACTACGACATCGTCAATGGCCCAGCGAACACGAGTGTAGAATGGATTCGGATCTATGTACCGGGTCCGTGGCATCCAGTCGCCGCGAACACCTTGGGACCAGCCCCGGATGACTCAACCACCTATCGGGAATGGCGCAAGGTCTACCACTTCGAAGTGTATTGGCCGAGGGAAAGCACAGGCGGCACCAATACAGGTGCTGTTTCGCAACCGGTATCTTATGCATCCTTCTATACTTGGCATTATAGAGACTGGGTCACCAGGGGATACCAACGTCTGGGTCGCCCACACCCTAGCATTGCGCGGCCAGTTTTCGCTTCGGGCGCACCGGACCTCATGTATGCTGGATTGACCTCTTCATCGGCATCCTCCAACTCAGATGGTGGCTGATGCTCGTCCTCGCCTTCCTGGGGAGTCTGTTCAGTTCAATTCGATTCGGGAGATTGTCTTCGATACCGGAGCCGTGCATTGCTGCAAAAGTGATTTCTTGCACTGTGGCAGTTGTTTCTCTTTCAGTAATTGTTGTCTGCAGCCGTACACCTATCAATTTGTCTTTCCGGGTTTGCGTTGTCATGCCGTGGCTGGAATGGTGTCCGGATCCTCAACAACCAGATGCCCAGTGGGTCAAGATCTTTCATCCGGGATCATGGACTCCACATGAAGAACATGATGCTCCACCTCCACCGCACACGTATAGAGAGTGGAGGGAGTTCTATGCTCCCAACCCGGACCCAGTCGGTGAGCAGCTCAATGTCACCATGTGGTACAAAAGAGACTGGGCCACAGAGGGCTATCGGAGAGTCGCTGCCCCTCAAGCTGGTCATGACTTTGATTCTATGTGTTTTCCTGATCATCACAGCGTGGCCACGCAATCCGCGGCATTGAGTATGTCACCGCAGCTGTTAGAAGCGATCCTCAGGTCCTCGGATGCGGCGGATTTCTCTACCGAAGAACTGACTCGTCTCCAAGAGGGGATTTCTCAACAACTGACAGCTCGCGCACGTCACGCTTCCCAACCTCATCAACCAGTACGTGCATCACGTGGAATCACACCATCGGAGACGGTTGGGGTCTCCCAGCCATACCGGCCTGTTAATCCTTCCGACAGCTGCAAAGACAAGACGAGTCCCATCTTCGAGCTAACTGAGGACTAGACGCACGCGAGTGGGGTAGCGTACAAAATAAGGGTGGTTTTCACACTTTCATTACCTTGCTTGGTTGTTGCTTGTACATGGTTGTGCATGGTGCCTGTTCCTCTATCAGCTGGATCGGAGCCCGCGATACGCCTTGCCTCTTACTTCGACATGGACATCGATGATTCGAAGCAGCACCCATGGCTCGAATACTCGGTCTGGCAGGATCAGGAGTGGGTGCGGATCTACACTCCAGGACAGCCTCAGCGATGGCACCGCGGAGAAACTGTACCTGATCTACCAGACAATTCTTTTCGGGAATGGCAGCGGGTGACTGATCC
>CAUJNA010003570.1:307777-310277 GCA_963377175.1 Effrenium voratum
AGCAGCTACCAGCTACAGGCTGAGGATGCCGCCCCCCCCCTTTTCATGTGCTTCTTCATCACTTAGCATGAGTTCCTCATCTACTTGCAGTAAAGAAACATCATCCATCGATTCCTGATCGTACATCCCAAGAACAATTTCATCAAGATCAAATAGATTATCTTGTTCTTCGGAATGACTCCGAGGATGGCCGCACATGTTTGGCGATGGCCGAGCACGAGAAGCACTGGGCCTGTTTCAGGGCTGTCGCCAAAGTTGTTCACCGCCTCCGTGGCACCGAGCCGAAGCCGCAGCACGCGGCATTGAGTCGGATGCGACGCATCACGGAGGCGCTGCCCGGGACCTGTTCCCCAAATGGGACCTCATTCATAGTTCAAAGGCAAACATTGGGGAAATATAACCAAGAGGGAAGCATGGGTTTGGCATTATTTATTTGTTGCCCGAATTGGTGGACATCATTCAGGCGGGGATTCTTGTCCACCACGTTTGAGGAGTGTTCTCGTTAAATTTCACGGGCCAATACTTCTTTTGGAGACCGGTTTCCTTCGAACCACGGCAAGAAAGAAGTGATTCGTGACAGCGCTGGTCCGGTATCGAAGTACATAGTTTGGCACTTTTTCAGAAACGCCAACAGAAAGGGACACACACACACACACAAAAACACAAACACGTCTTTCCGGGTCCCTGACTTGGGAGCTCTTCATGTGTCTCCCAGCCATTGCCCAACTCTTTTCTGGCGGTGCGGGCTTTCCGTGCTTTTCAAGCAGCTTCAGAGCCAACTCTGGAAGGTCTTTGCTCTGGCTTTATGCCGTTGATGTGGGCGTGTCTCAAAATACGGTACCCTTTTTGGAAGGCCCACCCGGCCACCCCTTTGGCAAATGTACGAGTGGGGGGTACCCTAATGTACGAGAACTTGAATTGTACATTTTGGAGGCGTTTCTGACGTTCGCGGATCTGGCCAAAAGTTCCCGGCAATCCTTGCCGCGCGTGCAGTTCCCAGCATTTCCCGGCAAATCCTGGCCACGCTTTTGCCGCAGCTCCTGTCATGTCCGACCCGCAGTTCTTTCGCACACTTGCCGTTTAGTCTCCGCACAGTTCCGCACAAATCCGGCAATCTTCTGTAAGCAGTCTTGCCGCGCTTTGCATGTCCTGGCAAAGTCCTGGCAATCCCCTTGGTTAATTAGTCTGCCCGTAGCGGCAATTCTTTTCCTACTCTCGCCATAGCCTTGCCGCAGCTCCCCGCTATTCTGCAGACTTGCCAGGCCTGAAAACACGCCTCTCCCCGACAGTGAGTGCTGAGGATGCGGCAGGGGATGTTCAGTCCTCTTTCATTGAAAGGCGTGTGAGCACCCCTGAAAACACGCCTCTCCCCGACAGTGGGTGCTGAGGATGCGGCTTGGATGCTGAGGATGTTGGCACACTGGCAGCCGCCGCCAGTCAAGCAGCTAGCAGGCTAAACTGCCTCAGGTGGCTTGGTGCAACACTTCTGCGATTCAACGCACCAGGCTCAGAGCAAGACAACCAAGGCATTCAAAACAATCAGGGGTGGCAGGGTTTCATGCGGCTTCGAAAAAATGAAAGCAACTTGCTCAGATTCTCTGGGCTAACTACGGGGGGATAAACACTTTGCACCAACCGGCATGACGCGATCTCACTTCACATCGCCAGCACGTGCGCAGCCCAGAATGTCGTCGACTGGGGCTGATTGCCTCGCGGCAGCTGGCTTCCAGCGAGCTTCCTTCCAGTTTGCAGGGTTGTCGTCAAGCACCTGCTGAACCACGACGCCAGCATCACTTGGCCGCCGCACGATCAAGCCGCAGCTATGAATCTTCGGGGGCTTGCGGGTTTTAAAAGGAAACCACACATTTTAAAGACCTCCCAGGCCCTCTAAAGTCGACCTAAAATCAAAGTTCTCGGTGATCAAAACCAGCCGGCGTCCCAATCTCTCGCTGGACATGGCGCTCTGGGCGGACCTGGCCTGCGTGGGGCTGAACGCCGACGTGAAGTTCCTGCTGCTGGGCGACTTCCGACAGCTCCCGGCAGTGAGTTTTGGGCAGCTGGTTGCAGATCAGTTTTTTGATGCAAGACACTCAGTCTGAGCCCGGACTGGCGCAGCCGAGTAATCGTGCAACTGCTGGGCGCGCCACGTGCCACGTCCTTGCCGCGCCTGGGGTGTGCCCCAAACCAGAAGAGTTGTCGCTTGACGATGCCGACTTTGCCCTTGCCTGGGTCTTGGAACTTCCCGCAGGCCCAAGGATTTGCAACGCACAAACAGAGCCGCAGATGGGCATCCCAAATGAGTTTCAGAGACATGCCTCAAGATGCGCTGTCTCAAGCACTTACAAGGCCTGCGTTTTGTTTTGGTGCGTTTAATCTAGCCAAAACTCACGCATCATACTAGTTTCTAAAAGCGCAGAGGCGTTTTTCGTCTCAGCGGGCTGAATGGGCAGCAGTGACACAGCTTGCGCCTGCGCCTTACATTTTCCCACACGCTTGGCTG